>MU271180.1:302085-316639 GCA_021432655.1 Atractiella rhizophila | reverse complement strand
GACAGGCTGTCTTCGGACCTTTCAGAAAAGGATGGCATGGACGAAAAGAGCGACGTTTGAACTCGAAATGACTGTGATTTGGCTTTATGTACTCTTACGAGAATGGAAATTGAATGAGTTCTGAGGCAAGATCTGGCGTAAATAATCACTTATGAGCAAGGTCGATTATACGCAACTTCCATTGCAAGATAACGTGTGGTTTTAAAGCAAGACACAAGACGGATCCGCTAGGGGTAGAAAAACAAGCAATAGATAAAACAGTCAACTACAACATGTTTAGGTCGTCAACTGCTTGTTAAGGACTAAAATACAAAGTCGGATATTGTTACATATTGCATTTGCAACCTCTGATACCAAATTTATAATGCATGCTGATGTGATGGAGCTTTCGGTTCGAATTGATTAGCTTTCGATCCGGATAGCCTTTGTGAGGCTCATTTGTTTAGCTTCCGCCTCTTTTTAAGGGTGCCATGTCGGACTCTTTACTGAACGGTGCCGTGCGATATATCGTCGAGGACACGATCTATCACTTGTTGAACAAAGAAAGGATCGACCTCCGGCTCCGATTTGACAGTGGTAAGCAGAGAAGACTGTTGATTGATGGATGTAGGGATGGGGAAGTTGTGGAGGGAATATGGGGGTGCGTTGAAGTTGCTAAAAGGGTGATAAGGTGGTGGGGAAGTCTGTTGAGCTGGACCGCCAGTCGAAGAGGCGACGTTGGCAGAGTTGAAAGAGGCAAATGGATTGTACGAAGACTGCCATTGTGACGTGGCTTGCGTCGTTTGGCTGCTCTCTCTCGCCTCCCGTAGAAACATTTGCTGCTGCCGCATGAGTTCAGAAGGGCTGCTACTAAAGAACGAGCATGGAAGCATACATCCTCTGGCGGGGAGCCTTTCTCTGACAGCGATAGTCGGCTAAAGCTTTCCTCGAACGAGCTGACCTCCCAAGCAAAACTAATGCCTGCCCATCCAGCTGCCTTGTTTCCTTCGATGACTCTGCCATAAGCCAAATTAAACTTCATCTGCAGTCAAATAAGAACATACATGTCAACTAGCTTCTGCGCACTAGTTTCCGAGGTGAAATCGTGATGAATGATTGGATTTTCGGCAATATACGTCGGGAGGTACCCTGTGCCTCCTGGAAGGTACGTGTAAGGTGTAAGCCATTGAACGAAAGACAATCTCGTAGGATTTCGCTTGAATAAGTCATGAGCATCTTTGATACGCTGTTGAGAAGAATGCGCACGATGCGATCCCATCGAACCCATAGTGCTAGTTTGGCGATCTCGATGTGAGCTTCCTCTTTACAGGCTTGCTTCAGCCGCATGAATTCGTCAGGTAATGATGGCTCTGGGGATGACCATTCATTGGCGGAGGGTTCTGGTTCTGCGTAGAAACGATCTTCGAGCTTGTGCAGGTAAGCCAGGAAGACAAAATAGATCTCTGCCTCCTCTGTTTGATTGAGTTGCGTTGACCCATCACTTTCTCTCCCCATTGGGCCATAATAAATAAACGGTGGACGAGGGTCCTCTTCTTCCTCTTCGACAAGATCGGGAGGTTTCTGAGTGGTATGCGTCGAGTTGCGCCAGCGACGTCGCTCTACAATGATGTCCCACAAACGTCCTAACATGGCGAGACATTGACTGGGTGTCGAGTTCTGGAAGGCGTGGTCTGCAAACCGTTCCTGTCAAGACTGTATCCTCAAACAGAGGAATGACGCACTAAGTATCGAAAAACTACGAAGAATTACTGCGGTAGAAGCCCAAATAACGTTCTCCAGGTCTTCTGCGGTCTGAGCCTTCGCGACATTCTCGGAAATCTTGTACACCGACAGAGGATCTGTGAAGACATCACCCCGAATATTTGGTGTGGTCATGTATGCTATAAGTTCCCCATCCGTTCTTCAAGTATGTCAGCTTGTGCGGCAGAAACATGGGGAAGAGACCGTACAAGAAAGGTAACTTGTTAAGTTTCCGCGAAATAACATTGTCGTGAAGCTGATTACTGCATGAGCCACAAGCGGAAAAAAAGGCTAAAGAAGGGCGGACAATCAGGTAGCCACAGATATCATCCCTTAATTCAGCCTTTTTGTCTTCTTCCATCCAACAAATCTCTTTCTTCCATAGTTCTCTCCACGTCCTAATCTCGAGTTTAAAGACTTCCTCCACCTGCTCGGGATATAGATGCCAAAAGGTTATCACGACGTCTCGAAGAATGTAAAGATTGGTCAGCGTCGGTTTGTGTAAGTTGGTAAGAATCGGATCGGAAAGTGTTTTCGAAATCACCTGCATGATTAGAATTCGACAGAGGGACTCTCGAGATCGTCCGTAGAGTCGCAAATCGCCCGACAGTGCAGGCTTTTTAGGCGGGGTGATGGCCCCAAGTAGAGCCTGTGAAAATGAATTAGTTTTAGAAACATGTGAAGTGTTTGGAACGTACGCTGTGCGCGGAATGTCGAGCACCTCTAAGGAGAGATAGCGAAATGATAACCTGCTCTCATAATGAGTGCGTTCACTGACATGTTGAGCCGAGAACAGACTTCTCCATATGGTCCCATCTTGCTACTGTCCCATTCAGCTCGAGCAAAGTCTTCCAACAAGTTCGGGAATAGCCGCTTGGTGACCAGGGTATTGTTGGTCGTAATGCACTCTAACGTGTGGTCGGTGCTTATTCCATCATAGAATACAAGAAATAGCAGCTCACCTTCAACCAAGTGCACACTCAATGCCCCTTCTCTAACGCTAACACCCAACCGATAGTCCACACCACCCATCCCTACGCCAATGCTATTCAAAAGGGCTTCTGCTTGTCCACCTGCTCTTGCAATCTCAGCTCCCACAGTCCTTAAGCGTTCTTGCTCCTGTTGTCTCTCCTTCTCCTGCATGGTTGTCTTCGTCCTCCCTCCTTCCTTAACATTTAAGGGCAGTGATGGCGCTGACGCCCGATGGGCTGCAGGAAATGAAGGTCCTAAGGGAAAGAGCAATTGGTTTGCTCCCAAACCAACGTTTGCCATGCCCATGCCCATGCCCATTCCCGGGAGGAGAGCCTGTTGCTGAGCCTGTAAGAGCTGAAGCTGTTGGAGATGTGTCGGGCTCGTTGCAGTTGGGAAGGGCAGAGGAAGAGATTGAAAGACGAATGAGGGATACGGCATGTAGGACAACGTTCCAGGAATAAGCTGTGGGAGGAGTTGTGGTGGGGCTGTGGCCGTTGGGGCTGGGCGATCAGCGCCGAATATGTAGCTGTTCGTTTCGATCAGTCACTTTATGGCAGGACGCATCGGTCAATGCCTACTTAACGAGTTTGATCCTGCTTCCCGATTTTGACCAATTCGT
The DNA here is from genome assembly GCA_021432655.1 of Atractiella rhizophila. Taxonomy (NCBI): domain Eukaryota; kingdom Fungi; phylum Basidiomycota; class Atractiellomycetes; order Atractiellales; family Hoehnelomycetaceae; genus Atractiella; species Atractiella rhizophila. The sequence goes on along the minus strand of MU271180.1, from coordinate 313,308 downwards.
GCGTGCAAGCGGTATATACGTAGTTACGCATCTATTGTCGAAACAGACCCTTATCAGTGCTGAAATCACGGGGGTACATGTGAGTGGGAAATACTTGGTTCCGCAGAGAAACATCTAGCTCTCATGTACGTGTAAAAGGGAGCAGCGAAAAGTATAATAACGTAGAAATCAATCAACGTTCGAGAAAGAGGCGTCGTTCCACTCCATCCTTGCTGGTTAGGACAATTCATATACCTGATCTCAAGTACAACGAGTCTAAGGAGAACTGTGGATCACCATCCTGAGACTGGACGTTGAGAGTTTACGCATGGATTGGCGGAGACGGAAGCGTGTAGTACATTTCACAAAAAGGCGACATAACACAATGCCGTAACCGAATCGGTTCATCTTCAGTAACATCTCCTTCAGAATGAGAGAAGATGCGAATCTGCAAGAGTTCGACGCCTTCAACTCCGGGTCGAAATGGCATTCAGACATGCCACAGAGGGAATGCTCTTCATCTTTCCCTCATGGCAACGGGGGGTTGCCCGAGGGACGAGGGCACAAACACACTTGTGATCATAAGGTGATGACTGGTTTGTTGGTGGATGAGAGCGAAGCAGAAAAGGTCATCTTCATCGACCTTCGCTGTGGTGCTGGATGCAGGAGGAGCTAACATTGGCTTCTGTTACAGCGCATTGCCAGCTGAAGGGAGTGAGAGCTGAATAACACCATAAGTTCAACTCTCCCTTCCCCAACCAAGCAAGCGGCCGTCAAATTGCGGCAGAAACCGGTCGGAAACCTAGACAACTCTGCATCGCAGAGGGAACTTGACATAACCTTCCCAGCTTACATGTCGCGTCGGGAAGCCTTCGACAACTTAATTCATACTTGTATCGAGGCCAGGAATGAACGGCAGAGCATATGCCAGTGTGGACTTATCGTGTGCTCCTTCGCCATCAGATACAGAAGATAGCCCATCGGTTTGACTCGTCGCCGGGACAGAGCTGTGCAGTTGCAACTCCCTCCTTCCTCCGTCCTCTCTGACCTCAGAAGACGAGGTGCAAACAGACTGGGCAAACAGAAGTAGCAGGGAAAGGGAAAGGAAGCGAAAGGGGAATACATACTCCCACTTCTTCTCCACGCAACTCTCGCAGTCCTCCTCCTCGTCCTTCCTCACACACTTCCTCCTGAACTTCCTACACCTATCGCACGCCGTCATCTTCGCTCCCTTCGGCCGAGGCGGTCTTGGAGGTTTATTCTTCTTCCCATCCCCATTCGCAGTCGTGGCTGCTGCTGCTGATGTGGATGGTGCGACAGAGGGAGCAGTAGGGGGCGAAGAAGTGGTAGCTTCTGCTGGTGCGGAATTGGAAATTGGCGGTGAGGATTGAGAAGGCGAGGAGGAGAGGGCGGGAGGGGAAGGGTCGCGATCCATCATTAGAGGGGGCGGTGGCTGAGGTTGGGGAGAACTCATCCTTCTTCCTGCGATCGAGGTAATTTGAATGATGGTCGTTTTCTCGTATGATTCGCTGCCCGTGGCTTCTTCGGAGAGGTCACGTCCCGGTGGACTAGAATTAAAGATGGCTGTGGAGAAGGATATCACCGATTCCTCTCGACGGTTCTTATCGCGTGCTCTTGAGCCACCTCGTTGATATTAGCCCTCGTGCTTCTGTACGAAAGTGTTTCATTTCATTATCTCCTTGTACGGAACTGTGCGAACGACCATTTGCCCCTTGTCGCAATATGAATCAATTATGCCATTTCACATGAAGGCCTTTACAACTTTAGATTGTCAAGTTTCAAGACAATCTGCTGTAAATACAGTTTCGTCCAAGCAATGATGATTTGGTTTTCACAAAAACTTTACACAAATAGACGAAAAAGTATCTGATATGATGAAGTGCACGCCACTGCTCACACAACACCTGCAGACCATCGTTAGAGCCATATAATTAGAAGAATATGTAGAATGATAAGCGGAAGCGTGGAAGAGCTTACCCATCACCACTCTCGGATACTTCTCCCTTATCATCTCGAAAAGGACCGGATCCCGCTGAGCCAAAACCATTGGTCGTTCCCCCAGACTATCCACCAGATCCACAATCACCATTCGTCCTCTGTTCCTGTTCATGCATGTTCACGGAGGACTCACCACACAAAAACAGTCGACACGCCTGAATGTGCCATCCAAAAGTGAATAAACTATACACCATGATGGGCGGAGCGGTTAGGGAAGACGGACCAGATGATAAACAGCCGTATCCCAACGAGTGGCTGATGAAAAAACCAATCACGAATCCGTATCCAATAAGAGCGGCGTAGAGGCCGGGGGATTGGTCGATGTATGATGGGTTCGAAACCTTCAACTATATATCGTAGCAACGGTCTCAGGCTTTGCCAGTTGAGGAGCGAGAGGAAGGGGAGCGTACGTAGATATACCTGTTTCCACCCTTGTAAGCTTGAGAGAAACTATGGAGTGAGAGGCATACACGAAGAATGAGCAAAGTGCGCCGACAGCACTGCTCCGTCGAAGATGTCAGCATCCAATCTATTTCCCTCCCAATTGGACGTACAAAGACCCAAACGTCCATATCTATCCACTCTGTCAGCACAAACTGCTATAGGAACGGATGGGGAATCCAAGAGAAATGCAGACATTAGACACCAAACAATCGTTGATGAGAGCATCGATCCCTCGATCCTTCAACAACCTCCACGTATCACGCGCCGCGTCAATGTATTTCTTCCCGCTATACTCGTACCAACGCCAGTCGTATCAATCAGGTCCTCCCAATAAAGAAGAAACATACAAAAGTGCAATTTCGATATAAGCATATCTACGCACTCTCAACATCAGCTGTCCTTTCTCGAAAGAACCATGAGGAAGTACGAACCGATTGAAATACTGGACCAACTGGCTCACACATCCCACAAAGCATCGAGCAATGCAAGCAAGACAGTAACCAATGAAGTCGCCACTTTGCTGCTCTTCACTAGCAAGGATGTTCAATATCGCTCTCAGCGTCTCTAGGAGGGCGACTATCAGTGAGCCTTCGCAGATTGAGCCGAATGAGTATGTGACAGCGCGTCTGAGACACCCGAGGGTTATGGAGAGGTGGGATTGAGATGGATGGGAGCCGGAGAAGTAATGTGTTCCTTCATGTTCCAGTGTCAGCGCGAGCAGGAGAGTGAAACGGGTGAGAGTAAACTGACCAAAAATGCCCGAAATTGAGGTGAGGGCAACATTGGAAATGACCTGAGTAGTCCAATAAAACGACTGTGCCCATAAATCATCAGCATCTGCCTATGCAAGAAGAGCAAATGTGAGAGGACGAACGAAGACTAAGAATATAGCCAGTCCAATTAACGTCGAATTGTTGCATCCTTCCCCATTGCGATTTCTACACGAAGCGGAATTTGGATTGTACTTTCTATTCCAGAGCAATTCAAACAGTCATGAGCATAGTTCTGGGCATATAAAAGTGGTGCGACGTACGAGTAAATACCCGTGATAGCAAAAGACCACCTTCCCAAATTCATCAATTTCCTTTCTTCTAATAAAAGATGGACGAACCAAGCTGAATATACGGCGAGGATGACAGTTGACAAGATTGCTAGGCCGTATGTAGACTTATGTTCATCTATTTACGTGCCAAAAACAAGACATTAGTTTCCCGTCTAATCAACATGAGAGTGTGAGAGGACGTACTTGCTATTCGGATGACGAATTGGAGGACGAGGGTGGAGAATGGGATTCGCCTGCGCATTGGGAAGTAGCACTGCATGGATGAACGAAGATAATCAGGTTATGCTCTTGGTGAGAAGACGAGAGATGCGAGTATTACAGACCGTCCTACAACAGTCACGAACGCTCAATGACTTCGTCCTTGAGGCGAGAACAGCAAGTTTCTCTCAACAATAGCACTCTTTTCACCTCTTGAACAAAGCAGGAAGAACTTACTATTATGCTTATTATGGCGAAGATAGTGAAGATGATCGCACCAGAATAATATCTCACAATCCTGAACCACCACTTCACTCCCATCCTGCCATTGACTGAGAAGAAAGGAGACGCACCAAAGATAAATCGCGTAAGCAACGCTAAAAACCACGCTCAAACCCAGACATATCTCCAACACGACCTTCGTAAAAGTCTTAACGACCCACGACAACCCCAGACTAAGCACGAATGCAGCCGCCGTGACCAAAGCCAACAAATACGCAGTGTTGAGATTCGCCGTTCCCGCATTCGGGGGCGCATCATCTCCCAGCCCTCCACCACCAGCCGCGCTCGAAAACAGGTCGTTCACTCCAATGACTGACACCGCTACGAATCCGCCGATGTTGGCGAGGAAGAGGAGGGCGAAGATGACGTCGTTCCATTTCGGCTTCTCCGGCGCGTAGTACGGAGGCGGAGGCTCAGATGGGTATTGTGGTTGTTGCGCGTCTGGGGTGGAGGAATAGGGGGGAGCTGGGGCACCGTATTTTTGCGGTTGTGGCATGGAGTAGGCTTGATGCGTCGCCTTGGGCTCTTGAGGACCTCCCTGCTGTTGCTGCTGTGGGAGGTGCTCGGGATGGTAATACGATTCGTTCATCCTCCTCGCTGCCTGTGAATACGGTGTGAGCTGAGATTTGATGGGAAGTGGCAGAGGAAGCGGAAGTCGTTATAAAGCGTTTCTGGACTGAGATCGAATGACGTAGATCGATCCAGAATTCCGGATCTGGAATGACTAGATTACATCACGTGATACATAAATAACCTTTGCATTTGCATTTGCAATTGTTTGCTAATGTCGAGTGAGCTTCCCATCTTCCCAGCCGAACTCTGGCTCCTCGTGGCAGAATACCTGCGTCTTGCTTCCCTCAACAGGCTCAATCGGGCGTGCAAAGCCTTGCACACACTTACCACCTCCATGCTTTATTGCACAATACCGAGCTCTCTAGGTTACAAGAAGTCAAGGGCAGCAGTGAACAGCCTCCTGGAGCGACCAGAGCTGCTGGAACATGTGCATCACTTGGCGTTACATGGAGCGAGGAGGCAGGAGGATGAGAGCATTCACAAGAAGTCGATAGAGTTGTTGAAGAATGAGGTGCTGCAGGCAAATTTGGAGAGTTTCGAATTTGCGTATACCAGACAAACTCACGATGGTGTCCTTCTACTGTCTCCTCTCGAATTTTAGGGCTCTGTTTTTAGAGACCGTCATACAGGATGGCGGCGTTCAGAGGACTTGCTGAAGGACAATATTATCTGGGAAACGATCAGGGGAGAGAACTTTGCCCGCCTTGAGCATCTGACAGTGCGAGAGGCCCCGTATGGATCCAATAAACACCGCTCTTCGGTAAGTCTTTCTGCTCTTGTAACCTGGAACTCGAGCAGTTGCCATATGATAGCTGTATGATCTCAAATTTTGGACGAGGATACATTTTAGCACTCATGAGTACACGTCTTACCCTGGTGGGCTTCGACTACTGCGGCCTGTTGTGTGACAGTGTAACGAGGGCACAGAGTGTAATTCGCCAAACACCAGCGAGGTGTTCACCTGGCTCGCTGGCAACCAATCGCTCACCTCCCTCAGTCTCGAACTTTGTTTTAAATACGGACAAGAGTCAAAGGTTTGTGCATCCATCGTTGGCCTTTTGAAGAAAGCGAACTGGCCCTCTTTGATCGACCTCTCCTTCTCCGGAGCGTACTGCAACGATACGGGAATTGAAGACTATGAGTTCGCGTACGGTCCCTGCCCTTCCGCACGGAACTTCTTCCTCAAACATCCCCAGCTCCGACGGCTCAAGATTACCTCCTGCATTGAATCTAATTTGCAAAGCCCCCAAACAGTCCCTCTCGCTGGCCTACCGAGTGGAGCGCTACCCAATCTCGAATATTTCGTAGGAATCAGAAATGCTGCTGAAGATCTTGGAAACGCAGCTTTGATCAGTCTGAAGCACGTGGTCCTACTCCATGGTTTTGTGGGTATGGGTTGGGGACGGCGAGAACATCCTCCCCCTGGAGAGACGCTTGCGAGCGCTATTTCACAGCTAGCGACACTACAAGTTCTAGAAGTCGATCTTTCTGACGAGCCATACAGGTCCTACTTGGGGGATGATGACCTAAGGGCCGTACAGGACGTTGGGACAATTTGTCAACGCATTGCGGAAGCGCGGACGAGCTTGAAGAAAGTGATATTGAGAGGAGTCTACGATGAGGAAAGCATCGGAGGCGCTATCAACGCTTTTGGTGGGCACCCAAGCGTGGGTATTTTGGAGTTCAAGCACATGCAGGATTTGGACTGGAACGACACATACCCGGAGTGAGGTATCTCGGAAGAATGCTTGAATACATGTTACGGTAAGAGTTTGATATGCCATGTGAGAAAAGTTGCCATTGTTGCTCATGTGCTATCTTGCCCTATTTTTGACTCGGAGCAGAAATATAAACAAAGCAAAGCAACATATCATAAAACGAATATCATTGCCGTCACGTCGCGTAATCATGAATGTGAGAGACCAAAACAGCGAAAGGAGCAGGTCTTCAAGCGTCGCTGCCACTCTTCTCACTGACAGCGTCCTTCTCCGACAGATCGCTCGGGGCATGCTCAAGATGCTCAGCGTTTCCTGAAAGCTCCAACTTCTTAATTCCATCTTCCCTCGCTTGCTCTGAAGCGACACAAACGTAAGCGGAGAACTTGCGAGCTGGAACCTTGGCTTGGAACATCTGTTTTGATTATAGGTCAAACATGAAACAGGCGTCGAAGCCAGCTTGGATGAACGTACTTCATCAATTTCCTGTTAAGGTACAAGTAAATAAGTAAGCAATATGAGAAAATTGAGTACTGGACGTACCTCGAGAGTCCTGTCCTTTGTTTCTGGGAGGTAAAAGTAAACCCAAATGAAAGCAATAATATTGCTTCCAAACCAGATATAGCCTTTGAGACGTCAAATTTTATCAACATGTTTGAGGGTCTACCTACCATACTTCGGTCCCCAGTTGAGGTCAGCTGTATAGAACAAGTATCATAAAGAGGACATGATGTAGATTAACGAGCACATGCCAGTATTGATAAAGTAGGGTGCACTTCCTTCAAAATCAGCCTAGAGCATGGAAAGCGTGAACGCTCACGTGAAACTAGCCAACCATCCTCCAAAGAATCCTACAGCGGCTGCAAGGCCCAGAGTATGGGAGCGCAGCCGTGTAGAGGGAATCTCGCCTCCCAGAACCCAAGCGACTAAAGATAAGGTCGGTCATCCAGTCCCCAAGGACACTGAGGACTGTTTACCTGGACCAAGGAATCCAGCGTAGAAGAAAATGTAGATGCAAAGAACACCTGTCAGAGCCTTCAGGGCTGACTTGCTAGTCGGGGCAACGGTGTAGATGATTGCGATTACGAGCATGGTGATTGCCTGCATGAAAGTGGCGACGAGAATGATGGCTCGTCGACTGAAGATTCGCACGAGATAGCTGATCATAAGTACGCTGACCTGCCAAAGGCTTAAGCTCGAAGGGCTTTAAAAAGGGAAGACACACAAGCCCGATCACGGCCTGTTTCAATGATCAGCGGAATTAACAGTTTAACACATAACGAAATCTCACAATAATAATTCCATCCTCAAACGGATCTGTTGGCCGCTATAAAATGATGAACAGGGTTGAACAAAGGCCTTACGGGTTGAACCGGCCTGCAGAACTATCAGCGACAGATATGTCTCACAATAGCGAATGAGCTCACAATTTGAAAGAAATATACTCCGTATGACCTGAGGAGCGTAAGAGCTAGTCTTAGAAACCCAAATTGAATATCTCACAGCAAGAACATGGCACCAGATGCGGCCTGCAAAGTGACGGCACAAACCGACAGGACCGTTCTCCGAAGGTTGGTACCTCTGAACATGTCAAGTATATCAACTTTTTGGTCGTCCAAATCTTTTTCAGCCAACCAACCGGCTTTGATCTCGTTGAACTCCTCTGCAACAAGCGTCTCTGGATATCCGCTTCCCCGAAGACGTCGCAGGTACTTGAGAGCCAATTCTTCCTTTCCGTGCGATATGGCCCATCGTGGAGAGTCTGCAATAAATGGCAGGGTGATCGCTAAAATGACTGGGACGATGAACAGAAGTGCGAGAGGAATTTGGTATGAGAGGCGGGATGAAATCTTGGCCGTGTAGTTGTCGACGATGGTCGCGACCAAAGAGCCAAAGGAGACGTAGAATTGAAAGAAGGCAAACCTGAACTCAGTATTAGAACCGTTTCGCAGTGGGGAACTATTGAAGGAAAGGGACACAAACTGACATGGTTCCACGGAGATGAGGAGGAGCTATCTCTTGCAAAAACAACTGAACATTCACCATGATGACACCATTCGCAATGCCGAGAAGGAACCTAGCGAAGTACAGTACGCCCACCGCGGTGGTCCCGATTTGAATAGCAATGGCAACTGTGGGGATGTTAAGTTTGTTGTAATATTCGAACATGAGCGTTAACGCACCACTGCACACAACGATTGCGACGGCAATGGACTTCCTACGATCAAGCCACTTGCTCATAGGACCGGCGAGTAGAGAACCTTTGCTCATAAATTATGAGCATAAAATGATGACTGCTGACTGGTCGTACCAATGAAAGCACCTTCGCTCCCAGTCAACGAAGTGCGTCTGAAACAGGGTGAAAACATACCCAGTGTCATGAGTGAGGCAATTAGCTGTTGTACATCGGATTTGATGTTCCATCCAGTGAGCGATTTTGGATCCTCATAACCGAATACCTTCACTGCTCTCCCTCATTAAGTGCAACAGCGCAGCATTTACTCAACGCACGAAAACCAGGCATCGCTAGCGCAATTGTGAGCAAGGAACCAAGTGCAATGTCTAAGTAAATACCTTGGAATCCGCCGATGAGACCGAAATCTATGTGCCATTCAGCATTGGTGACTGGTGATGAAATAAATGACGGACCAAACCCATACTGAAAAGCAGCAGACGAAATGATGCTATTCTCCCTCTCTGTTATCTCGCGCTCTGACTAACTAGGGGAGAGACTCGCCTAGCAATGAATAAGGTCTTCCTATTTTGCCATAAGCTAGAAGCGACAAGGTCGTTCGATTTCTGCACCTTCAAAAAAGCAGGCAGGCGTGGCATTGTGCTTTCGTTCGTGACAAAAACAACGCGATTCTTAGTGCCACAAGCTTCTATGGGTCGTGAGACTGCCTTTTATACCTCTGCTACTCCTTGCCATCTTAGCAGAGAACAGGATTAGATTCTGACCCCGCAGAAGTGAGCGCTGGTGTTTGGTACTTCCGGCCTGCCTTGTGGGGACGGGATTGAATGCGTAGCAGCAACGCGCAGGCGACGTTCAGGTTCACGAAGCTTGTATGCAGAAAGGAGAAGGGGGCCACGTTAAGGTTGGAATCGTGTTTAGGAGGCTGACGGGGAGGGACTCGACTGGAGAGATGCGCCGTCATCCAGCTGAACAAAGTTTGCTCCGCATTGATATCCCATAATTCCTCCGTAGAAGTATGCTGCGAAGTGCTTCTGCTCGGGACAATTACGCTCAAGTACGCTTTACACACATCAGCTGTTCGATTGAATGATATATGGTTATGTTGCTTGACCCTATTTAGTTGATTACTTTTCGCAAGCAGGATGTGATATTGCAGCGCATTATAAACTCTACTCATTCCATTCGACCTCTGAGTATCGCGGACAAGAAATCAGTATCAGTGGAAGTGCTGGAGCACTAATATTAATTGTTACTGTAGGTAGTTCGCTGCACATCGTCGAACAAGAGGGTAGGAGAACCAAGACAGAAATATTCTTCAGGGTCTAAATTATTTTAACAGCAGCTCGATCAATGTCAATTGTAGAAGGTAGCGCGCCTCCTTTTTGTACCCTCCCGAGCGCTCTAGAACTTCAGGTGGCACCATGGCAGTACCAACGAGCGGTAAAGTAGACAGGAGATCACAGAGAAAGTTCATTTGAGAGCCCGCTCCGCTTTGGCGAAGGTCAAAGAACATCGATGATCCCCTCTCCTCTTCCGCTTTCGACGTTCAGGACAGATAAAGCAAATTGTTGACGTTTATTATGGCACCTAAACTGATCTGGAACAATGAGTAATAAAGGAGGAATTGTAACCTCTGTCCTTCCTCAGCTACAATATCTCTCCTCGGATGCGAAGTATCGAAGTTGACGACCAATATAGTGGTCTGCTGTAAATCATGAGAGATAATCACCACGATCTTGGGATCACCTTTCTCCATCTGTCTCATTCAGGCTTCCCCGTTCCCCATCTTGGCCAACACCAAACTTTCCGTGTTCCTTCTACAGTAAGCGAGCCACACCTTGATTGACGCTTGAGGTTGGGAATCCACGAACTCGCAAGAAGAACATTCTACTTGGACCTAACAGGGACGAATTCAATTGTCATTCGACGTGCAGGTTGATTAAATGCATCGTCCTCAGAAGAGTAACATGCTTCCAAATCGAGCAGCTGGCGGCGCTGGGCGGCGAATACATGAGGAAACTCTCGAAGGTTTGGAATAATATTTGGGTTCGTGAAGTTGCCAAAACGGTGTTCGGTTGAGTTTGAGTTTATCTCGCTAGCATCGATTATTCTCGCCCTCCTCACTGAGTATACTGGCTGTCGTTGTAGCCTAGGCCGGAAAGCAGCTACAGGATTGAACATGACAAGACCTTGTTTGCGAGAATGTTTGGTTGAGCTGGCTGTCCAGCCTTCTCGCCAAAGCTATCAAAACAACCTAGTTTACTTCTCAATCACTTGAAAATGGCAGGATTGGCTATTACGAGCAAGCTGAGCATGACCATGATGCTAAAGTCTCTGGAGGGCTGCCGAGCCATACCCATGAAAGGGATTTAGGGCGAGATCCGATCATTTTGAGCTGACGAAAATCACCTGCACGGACGAGAGCTTATTGGAATTAGGCCTATGCTCAGTTCGCCCACTTTCTTCCTTCTTCATCAGTCGATGTAAAGAGCAGATCAGAGCTTAAAGATCAGTGGAAATCACCTTCTCGTTTGTTTCCAATAACCCGCACACGCTTAGATCCCCAGCGGCAGACGAGATCCGCGCTGAAAATCTTTGACAGGACCGTCTCTTATAAACAGAGATCCTGTGGACTTGTTCTTTAATAGCGACGATACGACCTACCACAGCTTTCGTGTCCCCATAAGACCTACGAACACCCTTATTTTAAAAAGCAAAACAAAACTCTGCTCCTTCTTCAACTTCTTCTCTTACAG
>MU271180.1:260331-295769 GCA_021432655.1 Atractiella rhizophila | reverse complement strand
CCTAGGATCCTCTGTCCAATGTAATTCAACACCATCTCCCGCGATACAGGGGCCAAACGGGGAACGTAGGACTCTCTCAGGTACCTATAACTCTCTCTTCAGCTAGGATAGTTGTGGGGTTCGAAGGAATGAAGACGCACCGTTCGACGTGGCTGAAGGGAAAGGAAGAGTGAGAATCAGCCTGTTAGAAGGAGCAAGGAGACGCGTACAACTCCGTGGAGTATCCCATCCCTCCGTGAGTGAGTACTAGCAGAGGAGTACAGCGTCACTCAGTTGCAGTTGAAGCAAGAATGTGGGACGCGTACTGGCTTGGTCGCAAGCTTTATGAGCCGCCTCACTGTACGATACTCGATGAACTCCCGGAGGCAGGAGAAGGGACGAACGAACGCAGCGAGATATTTGGCAGCATTACACAATCCGCCGACCTCCTCTCTCTCCATCGCACCGCCTTCTCCACGACCAAAAACTCGATCGAATCCTGCAATAACAGTGCCCTCTCAGTAACCTCCTTCATTTCAGACGATGGCAAGGTAGAGAAGATTTGGGGCATACCTTGAGCAGCTTGTAAAAGGAGCATCTTTGCTCCTTCTAACTCGCACCAGTTCTGCGCAAGCGGATGCTGCAGGCCTTGGTTCATCCCAATTGGCCGACCGAAGACGTGTCGAGTATTGGCGTACTCCACGCTTTGTCGACGCTCGTCAGTAGGAGGGCAGTATTGGAAAGTAAGTGGACGTGCTTACGCACGACGAAGTGCGGCATAACCTGCATCCACCATCATTAGAAAGGACAACAAGGGTGGGTAAAACTTCTCGACCTAATCCCAATGCTTCTCCAGCCAACAGACACCTCTCCGCATTCATCCCATACAGGATAGTTTTAAACCCTTCACCTTCGACTCCTACCAAATCTTCCTTAGGCACTTCCCATCCGGACATAAAGACCTGGTTCGCGTCTATCGCTTTGCCTCCCATCTTCGATAAAGGGGTGACGGTCACCGCACCGCTGCGTCTGCCTGCTCCTTGTCTATCAGCACTCAGAGCTTAGCTTTGAACCAATTGCTCAAAACTGGGAAGAGAAACGCACCTTCTAAGAGGTCTGCACAGAAGAGAGAGAGTCCTTTGGAGCTTGAACCTGATGTAGTTGAAATTGGAGAGGTTCGTGCTAGCAGTATCATCCGTGATGCATGTTGAGCGTGCGTGATCCAGCTTCACTTCAGGGATTAGGACACAGTTTATACAGTGGTGTAGTCAGAGAAACCTACACTTTTTGTCCATTCACTACATACTTCGTCCCATCTTCCACCTTCACGGCTTGCGTCCTCAAATTCAAAGTGTCCAATCCTGAATCCGGCTCTGTTACTCCGAAGCAGACCTTGGTGGTCCCATCGATGATACCAGGAAGGTATCTGTCCATTCAAAGTACAGCTTGATCAGCTCAAAAATATCGTCACCGACAAACGGGGGAAATGGAGGTGGAAGGAAATGAGAAAGAGAATATAGGGCTACCTGCTCTTTTGCTCCTCCGTCCCAAACTTCCACAAAGGCACAGTCGCGTAAATGCTCGCATGGAGTGTTTGAGCTCCAGCAATTCCAGCACCGGACTCTGCGATGGCGAGGAGCATAATTGCGGCTTCAGCAATGCCGAGGTTCGAGCCTCCGAGTTCCTCTGGCCTGCACGCACAAACTATCATCAGCGGTGGATCCCAAAAGCAAATCGACAGAAGGAGGAAGGGGGTGAACTCACATGCATATGCCTAAGAAGCCAGCGTCGGCCATAGCTCGATGGAGCTCCGGGGCATATTCTGCCTTGCTGCGGCAGCAACGAATGCCAGAATCACCAGTCGTCAGATGGGTACAGCACATGAGGAGCAAGAATAAAGTACGAACCGATCCTTGTCCATCCAAAACTCGTCTGGAAACCGCTTACAAACAGCTGCGACTCCTTCGCGCACCTCGATCTGCGAAGGACTCAAGCCGACATTCGACATGCCTGTGAATGTGACCTTAGATGTGGCGCGGGAGGTGGAGGAGGTGGAAGCGCGTCGTTTCGTTCCTTCATACTCGCGACTCGCGCCATGGTGACAGTCACGGTAACGGAAGGCTGGGACTATGGGCCGCAGAGTTCGAGGGACTGTAGGCCGCATCGATGTACAGGTATTGGTCAGGGCGAAATTGTCTCGCGAGTGCGCTTAGAATATAAGCGCGTTCCTTGTCACGGTTATGAGTTATACTGCTCAGGTCCTGGCTTCTCCAAAGAAAGGTGTTGGTACCCTCACGTCATGGACCGCAACCCTAACTACTAACTCCCTCCCTCAAGATGGCACCACAATATCCGACTTCTTCGCCCAACGAAGAAGGCATAGGCTGTCCAACCTGCCGCCTACTAGGGGCCGGACTCTTTGCGGTCGTCTCCTCGCTCGCTCTATACGAGTCCTTCCGAAAGGGTCGGGGAAGGGGGGAGCGGGTCTTCTATCGCGTCGTCGCGGGAGGAGGGGCGGCTGCTTCTGCTGCGCGGTGGAGGGCTGGATAGCATACATGGTATGCGTGTGTTGTGGTGGATGAAGACGCTGATTGTTGTTGTTGGATTGCAGATTGAAGTCGGCGAAGGCTAATGTGTTTTGACAGGGTTCAGTTCTGTCAAGGGGAATGCCGCTTTTGCGATGTAGATGCAGAAATATCATAGCTCCTGGTAACTCCTCATAATATTAATATTGGAAGATTGTTGCCTCGCTTACAGGTTGAAAATGAAAGTCCTGACCTTTTTACAGAAAGATTAAGGTATACACTCGAAGGATTGACAGCAGCGTTATGAGAAAACTGGACCCTCCATCGAGCGTAATAACATAAACCAGAACAGCTATTGGTAGGCACTGCACGAACGCACCTCCATCGACAGTGCGACTGGTACAACAATTGGACAAATAACACAAGCGAACGCAATCAACAGGTTTTCCGAGTCTTTGGTAAATAATAACAGGTCTTCGACCACCGTCGTTACTTTCCACCACCAACCAACCATCTTTGCTGAAGAGGAATGCTGATTATATGTCGAAAAATCTGAAGATCCCACGTGGCGTCTAGCTCAGGAATTCGCCGACGTTTCAATGCCTTCCGCATCGCGTCTGGCGGTGTTTTGCCAACGTCTCCCATGTTATGACAGTGAGTCTCCTGTTCTGCAGTCACTCTCGTAGGCGCCGCTGATCATCGCGAAAAGAGTCCAATACTAAGGTACCCTCGACCTCGACCTGGATCGCTTGTTACAGACTACTTCCGTGTTCTTTGTCTGTGTTTTGCAGTCTCTTGCTATCTCAGCTCATCAGTGAGACAGAGTGCATTTGTAGAGAAGATTGAGCAACGAACGATTCACGATTTCGACATCTTTGCATGCATACAGAATTAATATACGAACATTGACAACTTCAATTCATGAGAAGACCGACTGGAATCTGGAATACACTCTTGACGGTGTGTGTCCTGCCTCAGATTGCTTTGTCCCTTTGTCCACCTGCCCTATCTTTATTGCTTTCCCGCAGGCTCTATTGAGACCTCCATAAATCAGTGGCGTGAATAAGATAAATACCATCTCTGCTTCTGAGGCACAGGTCCCAGTTTACAGAGCCGTCAGTCTGTTCGAATATGCGTTCACATGTCCCCTTGCTCCCTTCCGAGTCTGTCTCACTGGCTTCGAGTCCCGAATATCTCTGTCTGACTATTTGCTGTCCCAGATTCGAAATGAGTCCCATTGCACCACCTTCCCGCCCTCCGCCCCTACCCTACCACTACTGACGACGAGCCCTCCGACCCCTGGATTTCGAACAGACACCATCCCCCCTCCTCGAGCTATGGCCAAGAGACAGCGCTCACTAAGCGATCCAAACTCCGCCAGGCTTTCACGTTCCTTGGTCGGTCCATCTTCTCCCTCTCTCCATCCTCTCTCTGCCTACCTGTCTCTATGCGTATTCACACCAGCATCCAACTATCTGACTGGCTTCTATGATTTGCAGACCATCCAGACATCACCCCTGCCCCCCACACCACAATCACCCTCCACTCCAGCTGGAACCCCTGCCAGCCTCCCAAGCATCTCAACAAGCCCTGTGAAGAGGCACGCTACAATCCGGAGGCAACATACGACAGCTATGAACCCTAGTCAAGACAAAGGTGTTGTGCAGGCTTTGCAGGAGTATGGACTCTCATTGCATGATTTAATGGGGAGCAGTCTGAGTGCGCTGCCCATCCCTTTCTTCATCCTTCTTTTCAATCTGCTTCTCCTCCCTGTTTAGCTTGACTGTGACTGTACCAATTACCTATACGATTTGCTTACAATTTTCTGTGATACAGCTCCCCTCGGTGTGACTCCCGCGCCGGATCCCGTACACGACAAAGAGCGCTTCCTTGGGGTCTTTGCAGATGGACGTAAGTTTCACCCCTCCGGTCCCTGGTCCCTCTTTCGCTCCGTATGCAAGGATGTCTGATAGATTGAATGCGTACGCTTAGCTCGAATATGGAGCATCAAGCGACAAGACTTTGGTTCGTCCAAGGTAGACCTCAAGTTCTACTCTGCCAAAGAAGTGTGGGATAATTTCTTCTTCCCGGTAAGCTCTTCCTATCCTATTTTTACTCTCCTTCGTTCTTCTTTATTTTGTCCTGCTTCCGCTGCTCTTAACAGCTCTCGCCTTCAAACAGTTTGTCTCCTTCGAGTGGCACATCTCCCGCATCTCCGCCATTCGACGTCCGGTCTCGCGCGCCAACTCCATCCATGGCGGAGGTGGACGACCGTCAAGTGATAGTGTTATCAAGGAGGGAGAGGCTCAGACTGAAGAGCCTGAGAGCTACGTACAGCGTACACCGACATTTGGCTCTGGCCGACGCGGAAGGGGACGTGGACGTGGAACTACGGGTGGGGGACATATGAGGAATGGGTCGGGAGCGACCCTTGGTGCTGACCTTGCTCTGTTTCATGAACAACGTGAAGAGACAGAGCTAAAGGTTTATAGCTCTTTTACCGCTTGGGCTAATCCTTTGGACCCTGATGGAAGTAAGTCACACGTCGCGCTTTTTTACTTGCTTTGGTTCATGGAAGTTAATAGATCCACTGGTCGCCAGAGGATCGATCGAAGACACTATTATCGTGAATACAGTGTCTTCCCGTCCAAAGATAAAACATCGGCAGTTTGTAATTGATCGAATAATGAAGCCCGAATACCTTGCCCAAGCTGATCGAGAAAGTGATGGCGAGATGGACATCCTGTTAGTCCTTTTCCTTTCTTTTCTCTATCATATCTAGCACTCCCCTGATAGATTATCGGATTCGAAGGAGCGAGCTAAAGGGGGAGCAGAATGTATATAAGTATTTCAGGACTTACCTGAAATCTTCCCTCTACGCTCTCATCCTGAGAAAACTCAAGAAATTGGTAAATCCCCTCGTCGCAATCGCTGCCGTCGCCGCCTCGGTTCAGAACCTAGGGATCGAAGGGAACGCAGGTCTAGGCAAGCATTCTTACCCTCTGTCGAGGAAGAATTGCTGATGTTAACATTCATTAAGCGCTTGCGAGTATTGGAATTTTTAGTGCTTCCCTCGGTCTCATAGTGCTCATACTCGACTTGTTGGTCGATCTCGTGGATTGGAACGTCCGAAGGAGACAGTTAAGAGTCCTCAAAGCGAAAATTAAAAAGCCAAAAGCATGATCCTCTCTTTATCTTTCAGTTCACTTTTGGGCAACTTTCTCGGTTCGGTGGTTGTCAGTCAATAGCGTACTCACTGAGCATTGCTCACTCGATATTTTCAAGGACTCCGACGGACAGCTTATGTCACATACGTCTTTTATATATAGGTCAACGAATCAAATTATGCGTGGTATTAGGCTCTTCTAAACCATAATACTAGCTTTGCGCCTGCGGTTGTGATGCCCAGAAGTTCTGTCGGAACGTACCTGATCGCTCAATGTGCTGCAGCGCCCTGTCGTGCTCTTCGTCTTCTCCAAGATGAGACATGGCTGATGGGAAGGAAAACAAAGTGTACAACCATGTCACTTGAGTGAGAAGGAGTTGCGCATCAATTCTGTACTAGTAGAAGCTAATGATTGAATTTGTCATGGAATTTGAACCGATTTCAAGTTACCGACATGAAAGGCCTTATTTATGCCGTTCTTCTATTCACAAACTACTCCACGTTTGTGAACAAACGTGACGGGTAGGATCCTTCATCTACGCTGCGTAGTGGATGTTGGAAGCTCCGCTCTATCGATTTCATTCTGTCCTCCAGGTTCTTTCTTGGGTGGACGAGAGTTCTAGAAGGAGTTTTGCTATGCGAACGCCGCGAGAGATAGATAGGAACTTCCAATTGAAATCTCTGATTAGGTGGGCGTTGTTGATAATAACCAACAGTATCGTCGAGACGTACTATGCCCTCAGGTTTAGCTGAAGCTCCCCTCCTAGAAGTTCATCCCGAAGTGCTAGTAATTTCTGAGCTTCCAAAAGCGGAGAGAGAAAGAATCGCGAAGGAGACGCTCAACCATTTCTACCATGCCACCATCGGTGGATTCCTTCAGGAGTTTTTCCCAGATTGCGCAAATATCAGCCTCGAAGCCGAAGTGGACATGTCGCGGTTGAAAAAGTTTCGAAAAACGATGGGAGGGAAAGGGGAGCTAAAGGCGGAGAAAGACATGTACTCCAACATTGTGAGCATTCGTTTCAAGTGAGAGGGCAAAGTTTAATGGGCTGGGTGCTACAGGCAGAGTTCATGAACTGTCTATTAGAAAGGACAGAATTGGAGTTCTGGAACGTGCATAGATATAGCGATTCTAACGATTACGATGGAAATCCAGATTCCAATAAGCCTGACTTTACGGCTGTGATGAGGGGGGAATTGAAACCTGAAGACGACTGTTATCGCCAATTAGATCGAATGTGCTGGAAGCACTGTCGTCTGCTCGGGGACGCGAAATACCGAAAGAGGGACCTTTCGTCCCCTCCGTGTGGAGCAGTAAGAGGGAAGACGCGCTGCGGCGAATCCTCCCCTATTTTATGGATCTCACTTATGTCCAGCAGCGCACGTCATCCGTTCTCATCCTGTTTTTCACTACCGGGACGAGAGCTGTTCGTTGGAGTCCCAGACAGATCATTTACACTGACCAGTTCGAATTCAAGGAGAACGACCAGTTCGCCAAATTTTGCCGCTTGGTCCCGGCGTATGCTTCAGGCAACCAAGGTGTCGACGATCAATTCACCAAACTCGAAGGCTATGTCGCGGAGGAAGCCGTTGCAGCCTTTAATGGCAAGAAAGAGTTGGTCCAGGGGGCTGGATTTAGTGTTCCTGACGCTTCCAACGTGTGGGAGCTGCACATCCCTCCCTTGTTGCCCCTTATAAGCAATCTTCGAGGCAGTTGGTTGTGGGCAAACTCGGTATTTATCGCCCATCAGTTTGTGGAAGAAAAGGGAAATACTTCGTTGGGTAAGAGAAAGGGAATCCTGAAACGATTTATTTCGTCAAGGCAAACTGGGGGTACACGGGTGGGGCTCGTGTCCCTGAGTCGCAAGTGTACGAAAACCTCAAGAGCTCGCGACACATTCTGAAGATGACGTATGGTGGTTACCCCAAAAGCGCAAAGACCTTCGCTACACCCTCAAGAACTCGTCCCATGCGACGCCTTCTACAAAATTAGAGTTGCAAGGGGCGGAGGAGGCAGCAGCGATGGAACGATCTTATCCTAAACAGAGATTACACTTCCTTGTCCTCCCTTTGTTCGTCCTCTTTCCACATTTCGGGATGCCTATGAACTCCTCGAAGGACTTTACGGTGGCCTTCAGGGTTGGTTCTTGTCGCTTCTGGGACCTGCCACTCTGATCTTTTGCCTAGGTCTTCTGGATAAGGGATACCTTCTCCGCGACATCAGCAACACCAACATTGGTCTGGAAGACTATGCGGATGGCGTGAAGGGCATCACAAGAGACTTCGATTTTGCTGTGACATTAGATCCCAAACTGAGAACAGACAGTCACAGTCGAACGGTACGAACTTTCCCCTATGATCAACAAGGCTAACAACGTTAAGTGCGGAACATACCTTTTTCTCGCTGCATTGCTCTTTGATCTGAGGCCGCCCGCCATCAGTTGATTCATGATGTTGAATCCTTCTACCATATTTTAACAATCGAGACATTCTTGCACTTGACCTACGACCCTGCAACGCAACTGTTAGCACAAAGGCTCGTTCTGTCGTACCGGCAAGCGTACGCAGGGTCTGCGAAGGTACAGGAGATATTGGGAGCTTTCGAAGGATTCGCAGAGGAGGACCTGGAACAAATCGATATTCTTGGTCCCCTCATTTTGGTATTTCGCCAATTTCTTGGAGCGCTTTACATCCCAAAGAAAATGCGAAACGGTTTCGCGAAAGACCGTAGGAATAATCTATCGGAATACTTTTCAAGACTAAATATCCTATCGCCTGAAACGGACCAGTCTGCCAACGATTCTGTTATTGATGTGGTCGATTTCGACCAGAAGGATGACCAAAAGTGCCTACTCCAATTTCTAATAAAAGTTTTAGGACTCGTCATCAAGCGTAACAAGAAAACGCTGAAGAAGATGGTTCACAATGCCAGAGTACAGACTGATGAGATTTTGGTGACAACGAAGGATTAGGGAATAATGCAACCGGTGTAGTTGTAACTGAGAAACGTCCATAGTGATTCAATTTCAGGTCATTTACTTAGTCAACAATCACGAGGAGATCAACGGTTGAGAACGTAGGCCAAAAAGTGGAGAGACTCTCCCACCGTGATCGATTCTTTGTCCCACCGCTGACCGCTAGGCACAGAACTCAAAGATCTCAAGGGCTAATCTCAACATTTTGGGACCGATTCATGTATCTGTATCCTTGCCTTTGCCCTTCATCTATATGTTTTGGCAAAAGTACCGGCATGAGGGATGGGACATTACTGCCGTAAAAACGATTCAAGACTTGCAGCTTCAGACCCTTTCATGCTGCGTCACCCTTGCAGGAGGGGATTATAATACTACGTCGAGAAAGTCGCTTCAGAAGCTATGAACAAGAAGGAGAGAGAGGTGCTGAATGGTCAAGCTCCGTTCAAGTTGCGTAATACAACAACCTGGGCGTGTAAATAAATCCAAGGCACCATCATCTACACTCACACTCACCTCCCCAAACCTTCTACACCGCACCACCCTCCTCCCTCTCCACCCCCCTCTTCGCTCCCGCACCGCGCCACCTCTCCCACCTCATCCTCACCCCCTCCCAGCCATCCAACGCCGGCCGGACGTCCAAAAAGAAGGCGAGGTCGCTCCCACGGCCTTTGTAGAAGTCGATCACGTATCGTATCTGTGCCGGTTTGCGATCGTCCGTCGTCATGGTCGTCGTCGTCGGCGTCGTTTCTTGGGGTGAAAGAGATGGAGAGGGAGTGGGAGAGGGAGGAGGGAGGGGCCGCTCGATGATCCAGTCGTGGCGATCGAACGGGGGTGCGTACCTGTGCAGCCGTCAGCCATCACATTATGCTACAAGTGCATGCGCACAATGCGGCAGGTGGGAATTCAGGGCGAGTTGACGGTACGGCAAGGGAGAAAGGTCTTTTTCTCTTGTCATGGGTCTCCACGCGTGCTCTGCTCGCGCGCGGCGTCCGCATTTATATCTTGGACGCGAAAATGGAAATCGAAGCGTGGGGAGTTAAAGAGTCTACGTAAGATGGGGTCGTTACGTGACAGAAGGATGGACTAAGGCTGGCTGAGGAAGTGTGTAGCTCTTGGTTTGTGTGATGTCTTTGGATATGTCAAACTCTACGCAATGCTTATGCGTATCATCACCACTATTTCCTCATGCCATGTAGATATGCGCTTCGAAGGTCCATAACCCAAACATAGGACGTAGACGCTGCACTCGGGGCGGCCACAGTTCACTGTATAGACAATCCCTTGCTCTTCCTTCCCTTCCTTCCACAACATAGGACTGGGTTGGAAAGAAGGGAAAGAAAGAGAGGCACGTCCTCTCATACACCCACACAGCCCAACAAATACCATCCAAAGGCAAGGCATAAAGAAGTGAAGAAAGAAAGACAGAGGTAAGAAAGAGAAGAACGAACCCGATCCAACTCCTCCACCTCGCCCTCGGCGTCATATCCCCCGCCCTTCCTCTGAACGACACCAACTTCACCTGTCCCTCCACTCCACCTCCACCTCCACCCCCGCCTCCCTGCACAT
This sequence comes from Atractiella rhizophila, assembly GCA_021432655.1. NCBI lineage: Eukaryota > Fungi > Basidiomycota > Atractiellomycetes > Atractiellales > Hoehnelomycetaceae > Atractiella > Atractiella rhizophila. Next base: position 285,558 of record MU271180.1, on the reverse strand, counting down.
CCTCACCAGCACTTGCGCCAGCAGTGGACCCAACCATGCGCTCCCACTTGAGTATCTCCCTCCACACCTTCTCGTTTACCGCATTATGAATCTGCACGATAGACTCCGCCGTTTCCGGAGGCACGGTGCGGGTGTAAGATGGCGGGTGTTTGGAGACAAGGGAGGTGTAGAACTGGTGCGGGGAGGGGTAGACCCAGTTTGCTTCTCCCGCTCCCGCTCCTCCTTCTTCTGGCGCAGTATTGGAATCGCTGGCTGATGCGGACGATGTGGAAGGGTGCGAGTGGGAGAAGCGGGCCTCGGAGGAGGGGACGGAGAGCGAGGAACGGGGGATGGAGGAGACCACGCGTTCTTTGGAGAGCGTGTCTCTCCAGTCTCTTCCTTTGTCACTTCCCCTCTCTGACTGTCCCGACGCTTGGGGTGGATGTGCTGCTGGAGTGTCGGTGGGCGGGTGGAAGAGCGGATGGTCGTAGGAAGAGCGGAGGTGGTGGGGCACAGGACAGGATGATGCAGTGGCTGGAGCTGGGGAGGGCGTTGGCGACTGTGCCGGGGGAGAGTCTGGCGCAGGAGTGGAAGTAAAGGGCCACATTATGTGTGTCCTACAGGCGCCTAATAAATTATTGTGGATGAAATGGACGGGCGGATTCACGGCATCAAAAAATCGGGAAGAGTAAGCATAACTTTTTTAAATAGTACTCGCACTTGGAGATTCAAGTGCTCAAAACCGTGTTGTTTGTCTCTTTAACGTTAGCAAAAATGCATTGAACTAAATAATCATTGGCATCTAACTACACTTCTCATTGAAGAGATAAGTTCTGTATCGAGTCTCGTTATATTGGCGTGCAAAGTATGAAAGCAGTCCCAAACCCAAGAAGGTCGCCACTCAACCTGCAACCACCAGGGATCAAATCAGCAATTGAGAATCATCACTGAGAGTGCACGGCGCACCGTTCGATTCTAAAGTTCGCTTCCTCAAGCATGCTCCTCCATTCACCAAACGTTCGCTCTTCACCATTCACGCCAGCCATCATTTGCAAGTCAAGGGTCTGCATGGGGACATGGGCTTAGATCGCGTGGCACGTTCTCTCAAGGAACGGAAAGACGCACATAGGGGAACTGCACCCCTGCCCCGAAGTTGGACAGGAGAGGGGGAGGCGCGAGAGGCGGTTGGTAGGCGTCGGACAGGGGAAGTGTGGATGCGGGAGAACAGTATCGCACCACTCTATCTAGGATGATGAGTCGCGACTTTTTCGACGGCATTGCTTGATGGACGTTTCTTAGGATCTTCAAACAATCCTCTCGGGACCAATCATGACTAGCACAAACTCGCACTCAATCGATGCCAGAAGCTGGATCAAGCAGACTCACAGCACTTGGCGCATGAAGTACACCTCTTTATCTTTCGGTATGATCTCGTCGAAAAAGCTGCCTGCCACCACCTGAACCTCCTTCGAAGCGAGGGCAGAGGCATCTTCCGTCCTCCAGTACTCTTCCGCCTCCTTCACGACCTGGGGGAGGTCTTGAACCAAACAATGGAGCTGAGGATGTGCACGTCGGAGGATCTGGACTTGATGTCCCAATCCGCCGCCGACGTCCACGATGGTTGACTTCGCCTTTATCAACTGGAGTTAGTATCGACTAGCGAATTTGAGGTTGGAGGAGCGAACCGGCAGGGATGCCCATTCGTAAGCCTTACTCAGCTTATTAGATTGTACATGCCATCTTGGAAGAAGACTCACCTCCAAAATCTCGTCGTCACTACCAAACTTCTTCGTTCCAATCATCGCCATATTGAACCTAGACATATTAGACTTAAGCGTTATTGTTTTGGAGGTATCTAACGCACCTCTTTTGGAGGTTCTCGTGTTGGGAGAACCATTCCCACATTCCGCCATCGAATCGATTGGCGAGCTTGGGCCCGGTGTCTTTAACGTCGTACGACTTGCTCAGTTCTGGCGTGCGAAGCATTTCGGAGAGGTAAGCAGAGTATTGATATACGTCACCAGTTCTGCAACCACACGACCAGTCTTAGCTACCTCCGGTCTGTTGAGAATACGAATCTTACGTGTGCTAGAATCAGGATGAGACGCTGTCAGCTATTATGAATCGCCATTGATCTGAAAAGCATACCGCTAGGAGGGCCGCCACACCGTTTGTATCCTCATACCAGTCAGTCTCTCTAGCCACAAATGTGAGTATACGCTGAGGTAAAGAGTGAGAATGTCTCTACTTCTGATTCTTGAGAACGTCGAAATCTTTTCCAGTGGAAAGGGAAACTGAGAGTCGATTGTTGGCGAAAACGTCCGGTCGAACCTCCTTGAAAAAGTGCTTGGTGCACAAAAGTCTCAGGACTCGTCCTGCGATAGTCATCAAGTCAACTTCATCAGACCACAAAATTCGATAGACTGGCCTAGTTTACGAGGTTCGATGCCGGTTTTAGCTCCGAGTTCTTCGATATGCACACCCTTAGATCCAGCAGTGGCCAAAAGTTCGGGAAGGTGGGCTTCGATTGCAACGCGCATGCAAGCCGGATAGTGAAGCTATTGTTGAACGGTGAGGAGACAGTATTTGATAGATACTGGACTCGCACAGAGAAGGCTTCGCGGATACTAGCCATTGCAGGAGGGTCGCAAAGCTGCATGAGCTGATTGCATGCAGCTAGTACCTAGATCCCGGGTTGAGCAATGAATTAGTGACCAGGAGTGGTATGAACTTGGACCTACAACAGTTTTCGCTCCTAAAGCCGCAGGCGACATGGCAATTTGTGGTGCCTATGACAGATTCAACCAAGGAATGGTGACGGAGGAATGGGGCTCACGAAAGGAGTCTCAGAATCGTCAAGATCTGGAAATGGGACGCCTCCTTCATCATACGCGGCGATGAGTTGGTCAACAGACCCTTGGATGAGGTCCAGGAGCTGTTGTACGTGTTTAGGTCTGCTCATCTCGGATCGCTGATCTGTGGTACGCTGAAAATTGTGGAGTCGGGCTAGTTATCATGATGCCAGTTCTCATTCTCCTTTTTAACGAATGGACACGAGGTAACCAGCGGTTAACGTCCCCTGCAACTCCCACGGCGCTGAAGGGCTTCTGCACGGCTGAAGTGTACTGTGAGCCAGCAGGAGCCGAGGTAAGTTGCTTTGTACAAGAGTTAGAAGCTCGGTTGCTTGCGTGCGAAAGTCAGCACTGTTCGGTAGTTGTTCCGAGGCACTGGTGACCCCCGGGAACAGAACAGATGAGGATATCCTTGGTGGTGCGTTGGTTGGAATGGGGTTGTCGAGATAGCACAAAGCTCGAGGGATGTGCAAGATACGAAAATAGACGAGAACAAAGGCCTGGAGATGCGTTTAGTAATGAAATTGCTGGAGAGTTCTTATGCAACAAAAGAATTCTGCAAATGGAGCACGAACACTAGAACAAAACGTGAGATATAAAATCTTGTCAGATCTCATAACAGGCGATCCCAGAGAATCCCACTACCCGCCACCAATTATCAGTATTGGACGTGCGAGAGAGCCTTCTCGGATGACTTTCTGTCTGTCAAAGTAAGCAAGGAACAGAGGTCCGAGCTTGAGGGTGGAGGGTGGAGATCTTTGTCCAAAAGCGGCGTCTCTTCTGTCGATGGCGAGTGTAGTGTGGCTGAGATGTCATAGGAGCTGGCGGTGGTAGGTGCTGAAACCGGTCGCGGAGGGTCCGCTGCGGTTTTCGATGGAGATAAACCTATCGTCTTTGAGAATTTGGTGCAAGAAGAAGGTCTGAGAGCAGGAAGGAAAGTGAACACCAAGTTGCAATTCAGTGTGAATGATTTCGACATTGCCAGGAGCGAGACAACTGATGCTCGTGCTAGAGGAGTTGGCGACAGGAATGAAAGCCAGGGTGATCACTGACTAGTACTCACGTTGGATGGCCAGGTGTCTTCAGATGATGGCAGCATCGTGATCGAGAAGTTCGGACCAAGTCATTTCATCCCATCAATCTGCTCGTTAATATGATCACAACAATCATTTCATCACACCTGATCGGAAGACAACAAAACTTGAAGGTAGCATTCAGGCACCACTTGTTTCTCCTGTAACGTCGCGTCACCCAAAGCCAGAACATTAACAAGGGGCAACGCCAAGAAGGATGCCTGTAAACTTCAGACCATTGCAGCGCAACCTGCCACTAGGTGAACAACTCGACTTGGAATCAGCCGTTGTGGTGTTGGAGGATCTACGTCCAAACATAGACATACCTGAGGTCGAACTGTCACCCGAGCTAACGACGTATAACGCAGCGGACTGGAAGGATGAGAACTCGATTAAAACTTGGATGGACGAGCTGTATCGCGTGAGTAATTCACAGTTGACTGAGCACCATGAATGAAGTCGCGGTGCTCCAGGTCGCGCTCAAGGAAAAGTCCAGATACAGCAAAGGTGATCCAGTAATGCAATTATCAGAGAATCCATCGAACAGGGATTCTTCAAACGGAATCCTGGTCCACCATGAGATCAACCCTCCTGTTAAGGCGTACTCGAACATATCGCTGGCATTAGAATTCAGAGACGAACTTCAGTGTGCTGCTTCGGATGGGAACACACAACTAGCACGAAACGCCGCTTACACTCTCGGGGCGAGACCTCGCTGTTTTGTCTGGACTCTGTTGATTGATACGGCTGGAGATAATCATTACTCTTGGGTTAATAGTATGCGTGGTGGGCACTTTCAGGGAAAACCAAAACTCCTCGAAGACCACTTCAAAGAAGTCGCACAGATCATCGCACAGTTTGCGAAAGCGAGCGAGGAACAGATCGGATTTCTCAACATCTTTGATCACGACCCAGCGTGGCACTTCACCTGGGAGGTAGGCAGTTGTTCTCGAACTGAGGAGCCAGACTTCACGAATTACTCTTCCGACTCAAGGTCCCGCGTCAGGTCGCCTAGCGTCCGCGTGCCTTCAGTCCAGCCAGCGTCCTCATCTGCAACCACGCCGTCGTCCACTATGCTTCTTCCTTACCAATTCGTTCCAAGTCCCAATCATAAATTTAAACTGGACCTAAACGGATGTCTGAACGGATGGCATGTCGTTGGCAATGGCTCCGAGTTCATGGTGAACTGGGTCCAGGAAATTCTATTTCGTTCATATTCTATTGCCGGCAGAGGAACGCAGGTTTGGATATGCGAGCTGGATGGAGGAGGGTATGGTATCATTAAGCATGTGTGGCTGACGGAGGACGTGTTGGAAAGGTTGCAGGAGCACGTAAAGCAGTTCAATGGTTGGAGGGAGCTTTGGAAGGACCAACCGCCACGAAAGCTCGATGGATCGCCAGCGGATGCGACGGATTTGGAATGGCTTCGACACGCTCCTCGTGTCATTCTTTCTCAGCCTAATCTTTCAACCATAAAAATCCTGTCCAAAAATGCTCTCTGGAATGACGGCGATGTTTCGGAGGTCATGGAGACTGACCTAATTCCCGTCCTCATTTACCATTCCACGGCCGGCTTCCCTCTTTCTTCAGCTAAATGTCTTGACGATGTGCTCGACGCGTTCAAAGGTGTCTTAACTCGTGCGTGCTCCCATTTTGTTTCGGGCTTGCTTAACCTCCTAACAGAATTAGCCATATTACACGATCACGATTTTATCCATCGAGATGTTTCCTATGCCAACATCTTTATTCGCGAATTCCAGACGGACACGGGTGGCAGGAATGCTCTAGTAGTGGGATGGCTGAATGATTTCGACTTCTCGATACGAAAGGAGAAGAACAGGGGCAAACATGCTTCAAAGCCACATCCACTTTCAGTGAGTTGCTTGCCACTCGCCTTCATAGGATGATTCGTTGAACGTCATGAAGGGCACCTTCCAATACTTATCTCGATGCGTACTAAGAGCGTTGATGACGAAGGACGCTGCATACGAGCAGTCGGTTATGGATGACGTCGAGTCCGTAATCTATTGCGTTATCAACTTTTTCTGCAATTTCTATCTGGACACGAAAAGACGGATGGTGAGGCGAGATTGGAGCCGCAAGCTGGACACACCAACAGGAGAAGGGTCTGGAAGGACCTTCAGTGGTTCCAAGGACCTGGAACAGAATGGCGAGGCGAATGAACGATCCTCGGCACATCAGAGCGTCAAATCGGCGAAGGAACGATCCTCAACGCTTCATAGAGCCAAATCTGCAAAGGATCGATCCCCAACACTTCAGAGCGCTAAATCCGCAGAGGAACAATCCTCAACAATTCACAGCGTCAAATTTGTTCCACTGAACGGTGACTATCCACTGCAATCGTGGTTGACTTTGAAAAGTGCCTTTAACGAGAAATTACTTCTTCTCAACACTTCCAAACCGACCAGTTTACCAGCTTTTACGTACCGTCTGAGGCAACATTACTGTCACCCGAGGTAACGACGTATAACGCAGCGGATTGGAAGGATGAGAACTCGATTAAAACTTGGATGGACGAGCTGTATCGCGTGCGTAATTCACAGTTGACTGAGCACCATGAATGAAGTCGCGGTGCTCCAGGTCGCGCGCAAGGAAAAGTCCAGATACAGCAAAGGTGATCCAGCAATGCAATTATCAGAGAATCCATCGAACAGGGATTCTTCAAACGGAATCCTGGTCCACCATGAGATCAACCCTCCTGTTAAGGCGTACTCGAACATATCGCTGGCATTAGAATTCAGAGACGAACTTCAGTGTGCTGCTTCGGATGGGAACACACAACTAGCACGAAACGCCGCTTACACTCTCGGGGCGAGACCTCGCTGTTTTGTCTGGACTCTGTTGATTGATACGGCTGGAGATAATCATTACTCTTGGGTTAATAGTATGCGTGGTGGGCACTTTCAGGGAAAACCAAAACTCCTCGAAGACCACTTCAAAGAAGTCGCACAGATCATCGCACAGTTTGCGAAAGCGAGCGAGGAACAGATCGGATTTCTCAACATCTTTGATCACGACCCAGCGTGGCACTTCACCTGGGAGGTAGGCAGTTGTTCTCGAACTGAGGAGCCAGGCTTCACGAATTACTCTTCCGACTCAAGGTCCCGCGTCAGGTCGCCTAGCGTCCGCGTGCCTTCAGTCCAGCCAGCGTCCTCATCTGCAACCACGCCGTCGTCCACTATGCTTCTTCCTTACCAATTCGTTCCAAGTCCCAATCATAAATTTAAACTGGACCTAAACGGATGTCTGAACGGATGGCATGTCGTTGGCAATGGCTCCGAGTTCATGGTGAACTGGGTCCAGGAAATTCTATTTCGTTCATATTCTATTGCCGGCAGAGGAACGCAGGTTTGGATATGCGAGCTGGATGGAGGAGGGTATGGTATCATTAAGCATGTGTGGCTGACGGAGGACGTGTTGGAAAGGTTGCAGGAGCACGTAAAGCAGTTCAATGGTTGGAGGGAGCTTTGGAAGGACCAACCGCCACGAAAGCTCGATGGATCGCCAGCGGATGCGACGGATTTGGAATGGCTTCGACACGCTCCTCGTCTCATTCTTTCTCAGCCTAATCTTTCAACCATACAAATCCTGTCCAAAAATGCTCTCTGGAATGACGGCGATGTTTCGGAGGTCATGGAGACAGACCTAATTCCCGTCCTCATTTACCATTCCACGGCCGGCTTCCCTCTTTCTTCAGCTAAATGTCTTGACGATGTGCTCGACGCGTTCAAAGGTGTCTTAACTCGTGCGTGCTCCCATTTTGTTTTGGGCTTGCTTAACTTCCTGACAGAATTAGCCATATTACACGATCACGATTTTATCCATCGAGATGTTTCCTATGCCAACATCTTTATTCGCGAATTCCAGACGGATACGGGTGGCGGGAATGCTCTAGTAGTGGGATGGCTGAATGATTTCGACTTCTCGATACGAAAGGAGAAGAACAGGGGCAAACATGCTTCAAAGCCACATCCACTTTCAGTGAGTTGCTTGCCACTCGCCTTCATAGGATGATTCGTTGACCGTCATGAAGGGCACCTTCCAATACTTATCTCGATGCGTACTGAGAGCGTTGATGACGAAGGACGCTGCATACGAGCAGTCGGTTATGGATGACGTCGAGTCCGTAATCTATTGCGTTATCAACTTTTTCTGCAATTTCTATCTGGACACGAAAAGACGGATGGTGAGGCGAGATTGGAGCCGCAAGCCGGACACACCAACAGGAGAAGGGTCTGGAAGGACCTTCAGTGGTTCCAAAGACCTGGAACAGAATGCCGAGGCGAATGAACGATCCTCGGCACATCAGAGCGTCAAATCGGCGAAGGAACGATCCTCAACGCTTCATAGCGCCAAATCTGCAAAGGATCGATCCTCAACACTTCAGAGCGCTAAATCCGCAAAGGAACAATCCTCAACAATACACAGCGTCAAATTTGTTCCACTGAACGATGACTATCCACTCCAATCGTGGTTGACTTTGAAAAGTGCCTTTAACGAGAAATTACTTCTTCTCAACACTTCCAAACCGACCAGTTTACCAGCTTTTACGTACCGTCTGAGGCAACATCTGGTCGACGATGGGCGTTGGAGCCATGATCACGTCACACGTCTACTATGGGAACTCACTCGGCCACTTCAACTTCAGTTGGAAGATATTGAAAACGGCATTTATTGGCGTCCGCTCTTTCCCGATGGATGCGATGAAAAAGCAGTAGTTAAGGACATTGTTGGAAAGATGGTGGACGCTTTGGAGCGGGGAAAGAAGAGATTTAATGGGAAGCTGTAAGTTGCCTTCGTCTCCATCAGTTGAACGAGGTATAACGTCCACACCAGTGATCCCTCTGAAGAGTTCGACTTTGACCCTACCTTGTAAGAGCACGGTGGCATCCCAAAACAGGGCTTTGTGTTGGTTTTTTCCCATGCGGTTGTTTCCCAATGCACGTGCAGAATTGGAGTCCTGCCACATTGCTTACATTTAACTGCATGATGTAAAAATACAGCCTTTCAATTTATATACATTCCCTCTTTCAAGCAAGCTCCTCCATTCACGCTTCCGAGAATGTCCACCGTCCATACTCATATGGATCATTTGAATGTCGACCATCTTGAATGAATGACTACGGCGCGCTTTCTCGGACGGAAAAACTACACTCCTGTTGTATAGTTAGCTAACAAAGGGAGGTCAGAGGAAGGCTGAATAACGGCGGAAGTCACAGCACTACATTTTGCTTCTGTTTTATCACATTTTGTTCCTGCCTTTCGTTCCGACGGTTCATTGTCACAAGAAATGGGTGGCTGAAAGAGTCCTCTGGGACCTGCCACTCTGATCTTTTGCCTAGGTCTTCTGGATATGTACATGGAGGGATATCTCCACCGCTAAGGTATCGACACTGTCCACCGCAGGGGGAAGCGGGGGTAACCGTGTGGTTTTGTGACCCCCAAGTCCAGACTGCAATCCCTCCTTGTCTCCTTCGACGGGGACCCCGTACCCCCGGCGAGGAATCGTACGAGGAGGCGGGGAGCCCATGGTGAGGTGTATCAAAGGTGACAAAGTTGCGTAAATGTGGCTGTAATTGACTGCTGATTAGGGTTAAAATAAAACGCAATTTGAATTTTAAATGTTCTCTGAAGTCTCATAGGGATATCACTTCCTTCTCATTGGTCTTTTGCTTCTTCTTTGGTCTTTCCCAGCCTTCAACATCCCGAAAAGTGAGCGCTCCCACCATTACATTATAATGTAATGTCATGTAATTTGAGCAAGCATAATGTGCTCCTTGGGGCTTATAATTTAATCAATATTACTTTGTCCACTGCCCGCTTTACCGTAATTGTAATTGCATTAGATTCTAAGCATTATAATGCCTAAATTACCCACTACCATTCTTCTGGGATCCCAACTCCCTGTAGCATCCAAGCCTTGCTTGTAAGTGTCTCAGCCAGTGTGTGCTCCTGTATCGCCATTCGTGTCTCAGAGTTAATATGGAATTCATTTTCAAGATCCCCTCAGCACGCTGAAAGGCTGATTCACCATAATTGTCACGGAAGAAGTCAAGACGGTGCCCAGGATGACAGGCTGTGATATCATGAGCAGGGCTTCTTGCAGAGATCAAGATTGTGGCCAAACAGTAGAAAGAATGTAGTTCCTCCGCTTCCGCATTTCGTCATAGTACTTAAGCAGCTTCTTTTGAGCTGCCTCGACACTTGGATGGAAGAACGACATGGCCTCATCCTTCTGAAACCCCGAGAGGGTAATATTAAGGTGTTGAAAAGCTGGCAGGATGTCACCAAGGAATACGTCATTGCCCTGAAGGTCATCGGTTACTGTCTGGAATGGCTGCCGGAGGAACGAGTTAGCAGACAATATGATAACAAGGAAACAACAAACAGTAAGGCCCTCTGACATAGTCCTAATTTCCTTCTATTCCTCTTCAGTAGGACAATACTTGTAGAATGCTCTCCAGGGTAGATCACAAAAGTGGTGAATTGCCTAATGAGAGTATATACGCAGTTAACTGGGTAGATCAATACTCAAGCTCAATGTCATACCTTCCACAATCTCAAAGCACATTGGAGGGTCTTATTTGTAGAGTTCCAGCGTGTCGTATTGTTCTTGAGCAGGAGAAGATTCTGATCCTTTGGCTTCGAATGTTTCTGTGAAACCTTGAGGAATGCCTTCCGTCGTCCATGTGTCCGCCGAATGGCCTTTGAGATTTTGACAATCTATGTTACTAGTTAATCAAGCTGCCTGATGAAACAAAATAACGTACCTTATCCTGTACACTCCATTTCTACTGCTTGATTATGCCAGTTGCCTGTACAAGCAGAGGCTGAGGTTGTTCTGTATCCCAATCACCAGACTCAGCTTCAGACCAGCCTTCCTCATCACAAGCCAGGCCACATTCTCCAAAGATTTCTTCTCAGAGTTATCCTTATCCTTCCCCTTCCCCTTCTCCTTTGGCTTTTCTGTTGCTTCCTCACAATCTTCGTGAGAACCCCCAACTGCTTATCAAGCATATAGACATCAATCTCATCAGACAAAGGTCCAACTCCAGCGGCAGCAATTGCATCTTGGGCTGCAAGGTTGACGACATGGGCTGCACACCAAGAGTGGTTGTCATCTGGGTCCCAAAGTGTCTTGTGCTGTACTTTTAATTGGGTGGAAAGGAAAGGAAGTGAGGTGAGATTGACAGAGCAGGAATCTTCAGTGATATTTCCTGTGCCCCTACTGTCAGGACAAAGTGAAACAAAGGAATAAAAACAAACCAAACTTCTTCACAAGATTATGATTGGTAATAACTTTCGTTAATTGCTTTGCCAACATCGGCACAGTATGCGACTCTTGAAACACTGTTGCTCGAAGGACCCTTCGCTTTCGATTCCAGTCTTGATCGATGAAATGCCCAATCGTCCCCATGATCATGTGCATCTGTCCCAGGCTGGTCCAGATGTCAGTCTCAAGGTGAACTTTATCGTCCTCCTTTAAGGCAAGTGAGCTAATGACTAACATTGTAAAAGAAAATACCATCAATTCGTCCAACTCTTTCTGCACCTGCTCCTTCAATGCATCATATAATCTTCTAGCCCACTTTCTTGCCATCGTGGAACCTTATAGTTTCATCAATAGCTTCAGGAGCTTGATAGCTTGCTCAAGCTCATTTTCTTCAACAACAGTCCATGCATGATCTCTCCGAATAATCCACTCAACCATTTTCCGGAAGAAGCGGTCAACTTCTTTCTTTGGAACTAGCTTGAAGGTTTCGAAGGTAGATGGATCTCCGGGTGCTGATTTTGGGACCTTTGAAGCAGGGAGAGGAGGTGGATCATGACCGACAATTTGAATTGCAAGGTGTCAGTTTTGGTAGTCATGCAGATGACTATTGCAATTAGAGTACCTCTTTGTGGACATACTCCGTTTCTTTCTACAGAGCATATTAGTTTCGGAACTGAGAACCTTCCAGAGCAACAGGCCCGATGTACCCACATTGCCTGCAGGTGAATTCAGCAGGTTTGTCTTCAGTAGAATCCTCCCATTTGGTTCCTCCAACCCACTAAACACCGGGAACATCGCTCAGTCACTCCACCACATAACCCTGACAATCTGCGCACCTTGTAGAGATCTAGTATTTGTAGTTGACCACTACCATAGCTTCTCCGGCTTTCTGTCTTTGGTTTCTTCCGCTCCAGTTCCTCATCCTCAGAATCATCTGGGTGTCAGGTTTGCATCTTACGCAAATCGGCGCCTGTTCGCCCATTTGCACCTACTTCACCACTTAGCCCAATTGTGCCTATCCTCCTCTTATTAACTCCACATACTCCCACTGTCACTTCCTTTTTAGTTCTCTTACATGTTTCATCTGCTCTCCTCTACGCTTTGTGGCAGTGTTATTCCGCTTGTATATATAGATCAGAGAGTAGTGGAGGTGACCTTAGAGTATTCTCTTAGGTTTATCTCCACTACAGGTTAGTCTTCATGTCATATCATGCTCTTAGGTTTATCTCCACTACAGACGCATCGCCTATCGGCGACCGCACATAGTGTCCGCCCTAACACTGGGGCAGAAATCTTGTTCAATCTTGTGTGCACTTCCATCCAACTCTTCCCCTTCGGTAGCTTGACCGCAGTCTGCTTCTCACAGGGTTATATATTAGTATGATGTGGATTTGCTGAAAAAAGAAAAACATACAATTTTGTTGCCTGCCACTAGTTCCTCCTCAGATTCATCCTCCTCTGTATGAGGCTGCCGACGCTTTCTCTTGTCCTTCTTTGCTGCTGAGGTATCATTCTACACGTCCATCAATTAACTTGAAACTCTAAGAAATCAATGAACAAAAACCTACTTTCTTCTTCAGCTGTGGTTGGAGCGCCTCTCTCCTAGCAGCAAGGGTAGAGCGCTTTGGAATCCACGGCGATAGCTGATTGAATAAGACACTGAAATCAGATATGACATGAGAACATACTGCTTCCTTAACTGGTATCTGTGTAACGGAATGCTCCAAATCACTTAGAATCAGTGGTGACCCACTACTTCCTTGGACATTCTATACCCACAATTCACCAACAAGCTCGAAGTCAATGAGATTTGGGACTAACCTGAGAAGGAATCCTTCGAGTTGCAGAATGCCTTGAGGTCGGAGAGGAGTTGTGACTAGGTGTTGAAAGTGATAGAGAAACACGGTGAGGCAAGGGAGGAGAATCCTCTGTGTAAATCGAACGATCCATAGGGCTTGTCCCAAGATTGGGCCTTGAAGAATGCCGCACTGGGGTCAAAGTCGCCATAGCAGCTGGTTGTGTGGGAGGAGGGGTAGATGTCGGTGGGTCTTGGTCATGGTGGGTGCTAATAAAAACACTTTATATGGAATGATTCTGATTCTGAACGTTGACAGTTCAAAGATTCCGAAATTCTAAGAAACCGCAGGGGATTGTCATATGCTGAGAAGTTGAGAACCCAGAACATTGTCACGCCGGAACTCCAGGCAGTAGATGTTAGATTGGTCACTCAAAAGGCTATAAGAAAGCTGAGTTGCGCATTACACTATGAGATTATAATGATTATAATCTATATTTTCGACAGGCCTGTAATCATAATGTGCTTACAGATGTAATGCATTACGAGCAGTGAAAATTACATTAAAATTTAATGTAAGTTGCATTACATTACTTGCATATATATTTTTTTGTAATGTAATGGTGGGAGCACTGCTATAAGCCCAGGCAAACTGGGAGGATGCCCTGCTTGTGCCACAATCTTAACATGGTCTCAGAGCGGAAAGTCTTGTCTTTCATTGAAAGGCGGAGAAAAGAGGCAATTTCCCCTCCATCTGCCATCTGAGAAGCTACGTTCGATATGTTGGCCGTGTGTGCTGATGTTCATGTGAGCTGCATGAGCAGATTGAGAACTAAGTACTTACCTGGGACTGCGGAAATGTCCATTGCACACTGATGGAAACTCCTCTCAACAGCATCCGGCACTTTCTTGTCGCATTGGTAGTGGTACCTCAATTTTCTTCATAACCGGCTTTCCATTGACCTTGTACCACAACGGATCAGGTTTGGTATGGATGAAGGTGAAGGTATTGACCAGATTCTCAATGCTGCATGTAACATCTACAGATGTAGCGGCCAGCTGAGGATCATACTGAGCCAGTGAATTGAAATCCTTTTCCCTCAAGTTATCAGCACATTTCCATAATCAGCACGTAAAATACCACCTCATACAACAAGGCAACATTGACAGCTTCATGTCAGGTTTGCATCTTACGCAAATCGGCGCCCGTTCGCCCGTTCGCCCATTTGCACCTACATCACCACTTAGCCCAATTGTGCCTATCCTCCTCTTATTAACTCCACATACTCCCACTGTCACTTCCTTTTTAGTTCTCTTACATGTTTCATCTGCTCTCCTCTACGCTTTGTGGCAGTGTTATTCCGCTTGTATATATAGATCAGAGAGTAGTGGAGGTGACCTTAGAGTATTCTCTTAGGTTTATCTCCACTACAGGTTAGTCTTCATGTCATATCATGCTCTTAGGTTTATCTCCACTACAGACGCATCGCCTATCGGCGACCGCACATAGTGTCAGCCCTAACGCTTCACTCAATGTCTCAGTTGCAGCTGGTTTGTAATGTGTTGTTACGGCTGACACTATGTGCGGTCGCCGACGGGCGATGCGTCTGTAGTGGAGATAAACCTAAGAGAATACTCTAAGGTCACCTCCACTACTCTCTGATCTATATATACAAGCGGAATAACACTGCCACAGAGTGTAGAGGAGAGCAGATGAAACCTGTAAGAGAACTAAAAGGGAAGTGACAGTGGGATTACGCGGAGTTAATGAGAGGAGGATAGGCACAATTGGGCTAAGTGGTGATGTAGGTGCTAATGGGCGAACGGGAGAACGGGAGAACGGGCGAACGGGCGCCGTTTTGCACTGCGTGTAAATAGGCGACGGGAGACGCAGTGGCGACGGGCGCCGATTAGCAGGGAACGCAAATGGGCGATAGGAGACGCAATCCGGCGAACGGGCGCCGATTTGCGTAAGATGCAAACCTGACAAGAAGTTCGGACCAAGTCATTTCATTCCATCTGATCTGAAGGCAACAAAATTGAAGAGGATACGATCCAGGCACCACTTGTTTCTACCGTCGCGTCGCAAAGCCAGAATATTAACAAGGAGCCGCCAAGAAAGATGCCCGTAAACTTCAGACCATTGCAGCGCAACCTGCAGTTATCATTACTAGTTGAAAATAGAGGTGCTGGGGACCACTAACAATGAGTGCTTCTGATTATTCATTTTCAGCGTAAACCCGTGCACGGCGCTAAGATTTCCTTTGCCAGTTGATTATGAAAGTCGTGTCTCCTTTGTTATTTAATGGCACATGTGAGAGGAAGATGATTATCCAAAGCTGGGGATTAGAGGTTAGAAAAGACATTGCGGTGTGGAATTTTGAAGGATTTTTCAAAACTAAGAACTGACAAACATGAACATTGTGCTGATGTGTTCCCCTAGCATTCAACGCAACAACATGAACTTGCACTTCACCGCCATTACGAATCACTTCTCCTCAATTACATGCAGCAACAAGCCTCACCACTTCCCCCTACAACTCCCAATTCGAACACGAACGAGAACCTTCCAAAGAACAAAACCAGCCCAACGGCTTCTCTCCCCGTCTTCTTCACAGATTTACGATTCACCTGCGTCGGCGCCATCCGCTCAACAGCTCCAGCAATCCAATTTAGAGCGGAGAGGATCGACGGCATCCGTTTCTGGGCTCCCGCCTGAGATGAAGCGATCGTTGGACCGTCTCTCGACTTTGTTGAGGAAAACGATGCGGTCGTTGAACGACTAGGAATTCGAGGGAGAGGACGACGAACCCCTGTCTCCGATCACGTCTCCACTCCATGCGCCGACGTCACCTCAACGCGCAAAGACGGCACCTTTGCAAACCTCGCATTCGATACAAAACCTGAATCAGGCTCAGTTGGGGTACATCGGCTCGACTGGCGTACTGACGAAATACGACAGCACTTTAGAGCGAGAGAGCGAGAGGCACAGGTTTGAAAAGGAGAATAGGGAGCTGCGAAGGCTGTTAGGGATCAAGACGGACGTTTCGAATGATGATCTGCTCCCTCCAGCACCGTCACCCTCCTCGATCGGCCCACCTTCGAGTCCTCCACCGAGCGCTGGAGCGGATTGGTCCCCTCCCCAAGCGCAGGCAGAGAGGACGTCGCCCGTCACCTCTTCTTTAGGTTTAGATTTAGACCCAGTGGAAGCGGAAGGAAGTGGGAGGAACGGAGGATTTAACTTGGGGAGGGGGAAGCCGCATTTGAAAGAAAGTCAGGCCAAGTTGGGCAGCCCGCTAGTGTTGGATAATCCCCATTTTGTGAACCCGGAGATGGCGATGGAGCTCGATGATGTTATGTTTAGGGATCGGGAGGTGGAACCGGAGTTGGAGATGGGCCTCATTAAGGATGAAGACGAGTGAGATGAGTTTGGAATGCGTGTTGTGACTTTTTGTCTCATTCATTCTCGTTTGTTCATCACAACATTTCCTCCGTCTCGATGGTCCCGAGTGTGAACAGTACGCCATCATGCTAAACCTGATGAGTCGCGAAGTGGAGTTATGTCGCAAATTGCCTGTACCCTGAGGCAGCAGAAAACGGAATGATGAAAGTCGTTCCCACAGGAATAGAGCGTGCTGGAGGCTAACCTGTAAAGGAGAGAAGAGGGTGACGTTTCATTGATGGCAGGATATCATGGTGTTCGATGTTTCGAGTCAAATGACTGGGACAGCGCACATCGTAATATTAATCATCCAGTCTCCTGCATTTGACTCATCTCTCCTCTAGATGACGAAGAGGAAGACAAAGAAGACTGCAATGAAGAGAGGATCCCCGCCACCACCTGCCACTCCCGACTCGATTCAAAACATAAAGTCAAAATGTCAACAAGAGGCAAAGTCAAGAACGGCACCACCAAACTTCAAACCATTGCAGCACAACCTGCCACTAGGTGAAAAACTCGACTTGGAATCACCCGTTGTGGTGTTGGAGGATCTACGGCCAAACATAGACATACCTGAGGTCGAACTGCCACCCGAGCTAACGACGTATAGTGCCGCGGACTGGAAGGATGAGGACTGGATTAAAACTTGGATGGACGAGCTGTATCGTGTGAGTGATTCACAGTTGATTGAGCGCCATGAATGAAGACACGGTGCTCCAGGTCGTGCGCAAGGAAAAGTCCAGATATTGCCAAGGTGGTGCACGAATGCAGTTGTCAGAGAATCTGTCGACCAAGGATTCTTCAGAGCTGGACGGAATCTTGGTCCACCATGAGATCGACCCTCCTGTGAAGGCGTACTCGAACATATCGCTGGCATTAGAATTCAGAGACTATCTTGAGAATGCTGGTTCGCACGAGAACACCCAATTAGCACGAAACGCTGCCTACACTCTCGGGGCGAGACCTCGCTGTTTTGTCTGGACTCTGTTAATTGATACAGCTGGAGATAAACATTTCTCTTGGGTTAATAGTATGCGTGGTGGGCACTTTCAGGGAAAACCAAAACGCCTCGAGGACCATTTCAAAGAAGTCGCGCAGACCATCGCAAGGTTTGCGAAAGCGAGCGAGGAACAAATCGGATTTCTCAACATCTTTGATCACGATCCAGCGTGGCACTTCACCTGGGAGGTAGGCAGTCGGTCTCGAACTGAGGAGCCCGCCTCCAAAAACTCTTCCCTCTCAAGTTCCCGCGCGCCAGGCCACCCAACGACACCATGCCTTCAGCTGAGCTAACATCCTCATCTGACAGCATGCCGTCTTCCACTATGCTCCTTCCTTCCCAATTCATCCCAAGCCCCAATCAGAAATTTAAACTGGACCTAAACGGATGTTTGAAGGGATGGGATGTTGTCGGCAAGGGTTCCGAGTTCAAGCCCAACTGGGTCCAGGAAATTCTATTTCGTTCATATTCCATTACCGGCAGAGGAACGCAGGTTTGGATATGCGAGCTGGAAGGAGGTGGGTATGGTGTCATTAAGCATGTATGGCTGACGGAGGACGTGTTGAAAAGGTTGGAGGTGCACGTAAAGCAGTTCAATGTTTGGAGGAGCTTTGGAAGGACCAACCGCCACGAAAGCTCGATGGATCGCCAGCGGATGCGACGGATTTGGAATGGCTTCGACACGCTCCTCGTCTCATTCTTTCTCAGCCTAATCTTTCAACCATAAAAAATCCTGTCCAAAAATGCTCTCTGGAATGACGGCGATGTTTCGGAGGTCATGGAGACAGACCTAATTCCCGTCCTCACCTACCACTCTACGGCCAGCCTCCCTCTTGCTTCAGCTAAACGTCTTGACGATGTGCTCGACGCGTTCAAAGGTGTCTTGACGCGTACGGACTTTCTTGTTGTTTTTGGGCTTGCCTTGACGTGTTAACAGAATTAGCCATGTGGAACGATCACGACTTTATCCATCGAGATGTTTCCTATGCCAACATCTTTATTCGCGAGTTCCAGACGAACAGTGATGACGGGAATGCTCCAGCTGTCGGGTGGCTGAATGATTTCGACTTATCGATACGACGCGAGAAGAACAGGGGCAAACATGCTTCAAAGCCACATCCACTTTCCGTGAGCAGCTTGCCCTCGCCCTGGATGTTTGTTCTTTGACCCTTCATTCAGGGGACCTTCCTATTCCTGTCTCGATGCGTACTGAAGGCGTTGAAGAAGAAAGGGGCTTCGTACGAGCAGTCGCTTATGGATGACATCGAGTCAGTTATCTACTGCTGTATCTACTTTTTCTGCAATTTCTATCCGGACGCTACAGGACGGCTCGTGAGGCGAGATTGGAGTCGCAAGCTAGACACACCAACAGGAGAAGGGTCTGGAAGGACCTTCAGTGGTTCCAAGAACCTGGAACAGAATGTCAAGGGGAATGAACAATCCTCCGCACAGCAGAGCGCCAAATCGGCGAAGCAACGATCCTCAACGCTTCATAGCGCCAAATCTGCAAAGGATCGATCCTCGACACTTCAGAGCGCTAAATCCGCAAAGGAACAATCCTCAACAATTCACAGCGTTGAATCCGTTCCGCAGAACATTGACTATCCACTCCGACCGTGGTTGACTCTGAGAAGTGCCTTTAGCGAGAAATTACTACTGCTCAACAAACCAACGGATTTACCAGCTTTTACCCATCTTCTGAGCGAACATCTGGTCGACGATGGGCGTTGGAACCAAGATCACATCACACGTCTACTGTGGGAACTCACTCGGCCACTTCAACTTCAGTCGGAAGATATTGTAAACGGCATTTATTGGCGTCCGCTCTTTCCCGATGGATGCGACGAAAAAGCAGTAGTTAAGGACATTGTTGGAAAGATGGTGGAAGCTTTGGAGCGGGGAAAGAAGAGATTTAATGGGAAACTGTAAGTTGCCTTCGTCTCCATCAGTTGAACGAGGTATAACGTCCACTAGTGATCCCTCTGAAGAGGTCGGCCTTTAGCCATGCTAATAGCGCAGCTACATCCCAAACAGGACTTTGCATCCCTGTGGTTCTTTTCGAGTGCACATGCAGCCTTGCACACATCGCCTGTATTCAATTGCATTTTGCAGAAATACAGTCTTATTTTGAATTTTGGCCCAGCACGCAAGCTGCCTCATTAACATTCCCTCACAAGCACCTTAAGTTAGACGGGTTACTTAGAATACGTCGTGTACCCTCAGTCCCACTTAGGAAACCACACTGACTCCACAAAGTGGCAGGAGAGAAAGGTACGACAGAAGCCTAATAGATGAGATAACAATATTGCCCAACCTCGTCCAGGATGGAGAATTGAATTGCGACGATGTCTGGTCAGTTATTTCAGTGCCAATGAGCCTAAGTCGTTATTCGTATGCGCCTCAAGAAACATAACAGACAACTCGTGCTTAAATGCACGACATGTTGGTTGGAACGGTACAATTGAAGATTCCACAAAAATCTAGCTGAAAGTGTACGATAAGAAGAATGACCAGACTTGCAAAGAGGACGAAAACAGAAGCCTGAGTAAAGTCATTAGTAATCCTATTGCTAGCAAATGCACATGCAACAAAGAAGGACGCAATAGTAATCATGCCGGTCGAGGCTGCGCCTTCCGTGTATGGCATTCCAACTTAGGTGTCCGTGGTACTTGGTGAAGCTTTTGCAGAAATAGGGGTTCCAGCGAGAGGAAGCTTTGATCTAAAAAGCTTTATGGGTTGAGTAGGAGAGGGAGGAAGAGACCAACAGGTAGCAGCTTAGCTCGTCGCTTACGTAAAACCCCGCTAACCTTAGAAACGGAACTTGAGAAGCCGGTAGGTATCTCGGAAGGCGTCCTGAAGGAATAATTGCATGCCAACCGGTCAATATCCTGTGTACAGAAACGGCTAAAAGAGGTTAACTTCTTTGCAGTTCACGCTCATTATCTAGGGTAGACGCTTGTCTCGAAACTTAAGAGCGAGGAGTAGAAGCAGACGTTCGTTTAGGCAGGGCAGATGTCTTAGTTACGGAGCTCTGAAAAGGGGTAGCTATCTACTCCTGTATAGGTAGCTGCGTTCTCTAAGTCGGTTTGCTAGAAGGCGCTGTGGATTAACGGATAGAAAGGCTGCTTCCAGCTGGTGAGAGAAACGATGTCTTATAGCTAGCTTAAGCGGTGGTGGACGGTACAACGAACACCTTCACAGTCGTGGCTCCAATGAGTACTTCTTCCGCAGCGACGACTATTATGGCGCTTAGGTCGATCGCCCTTGGGGAGGCGAGGAGGTTTGAGACTCCAGTCCCGCGAAGTCTGTGACGGTAGCGCGCATCTGTCCTACACACTCCATAACTACCTCCAAAGCGCACCAAGCGTGAACTAACTCCGCGCTATCGCCTAGAACTTCGACGAGAAGCTAGCCTTCCTACAGCGATGGGGTAAAACGGTTGGTCGTGCGCGTGCTAAGAGGGTGGGAAAGAACTTAACCCGGCATTTTCTTTAGCGGTCGAGGCCTTCTCTACCTGCGCCATCCTAGCTCTTGCAACAACCCTTCGGTTGATGGCTGAGGAAGTTCCGGTGCCGTAGGACTAAGAGAAAGAAGAAAAGGGGCTGGTCGGACATTGGGGAACCGGTTCGCTCTTGGACTCTATTCACTCCTATCACTTTCCCCACTACGACAAGACATAGTATCGGTAGTGCGAGACCTGGTCTCCGCCATAGCTCTCCATTCAGCGCCATCGCTCTTCTCTTTTCCTCCTTGACTCCTCAGCGCCCTACTCCTGGACTAGGCAGTCCAACGTGGGTAAGCAGGTCCCATTCGTTGAGTAGCACGAGCCTTAGGGACTGCAGACGGTTACGTACTTTTCGGCCAGGTTCGCCACAAGGTCGCTCACCAACTCAGGATCGGGTTATTCCCTCGTTGTTGCTCCCTCCTACTGGTATTTCCACAGGCTCTGTCATGAGCTTGCGGCGCGCACACTAAACTACTGACCGGCCTGGAAGCTTCACCTCCCACTCCTTCCTGCTCAGCAGAAGACCCTGCAACCCTACCTGCCTGCGGAACCTCCTCCACCGACTTCTCAACCTTCTCTGACTACTTCGAGCTCTCGCGCAGGCGCGAAACGGAAACGGAAAGTGCAGTCGCGCTCTAGCTTTAGGACCAACCGCTGGCGCGCGAGGACTAAGAGAGGTGGGCGGAACATCGTACGAGCGCTTCTTAAGCCTAACGGGTTCGTGTTCTGCTACGTGGGACAAGTGTGTTTATATGAGTGCAGTCTGCAGACGGAGTATTCACTCTCCCTATAGTAGGTAGTACTGTGGTCCAAATTTTCGACCACTTGACGGTGCTGTAAGCACTGGAGCTCAGACGTGCTATGAACACGCCTGTCTTGTGACCTCCAGTTTCATCTATGTATCTCAGCGCGGTCGGGACACTAGACATAAATCTTACTCTTTTCCTGTCTATATTAGCGTATATGTTGTATGTCCCGTGGTCATCGCGAAATCTGAGAGCTTTCTTTAGCTCTTCGCTTTAGTTTTTCTTGTAGCACTTTTAAGTGCTCTTAGTTTAGGTTGAGCGTGAAATACCCTGTAGCGAATGAGGTTCTGCGGTATATTTAGGTTTAGAAAAAGTCGCTTCATCTTGTCTAGGTTTAGATAGAGACGGGGCTTAGTGAGTTGCGACACGGGTGACGCAACACATGGACTCCAGGTCGCGCCACTTTGCCGCGCTGCGCAGTTGTTAGGTGCTAGTGCGAAAGGAAGAGGCGCGTCTGTCTTTCCATACTTGCCCCGTTGGTGAAACTTTTTAGTGAGTAATGAAACGGAAGGTAAAGGTACAGGTAAACTGATTCCAGCGAAACTGCGCGGTAAGCCAGGGTCAGGTGAGAAGCTTGAAACCCAGTTCACCGACTTGAGCAAGAGGTCGAGTTTGCGCGGTCTTGGCTAGAGTGTAGGGGTTTGGGTTGTAAGGTGTGTTGGGGTTAGGGTTTTGTTCCGAGAGAGTTAAAGCGTGGTTTCTTTATCTCTCTTGATCTCCTCACTCACACTTCCTTGTCCTTGCTGCTTGGCTATAGGGGAGGGGGTGCCGGTGTGAGATTGGAGGTCTAGCGAGTAGGGAGGGAAGTCGTTCGGGACGAGTATTTCTATCGAGCTTTCAGGCGGAGGACGAGGAGGATTAGGAGGGTCCTCCGGCTTAGGTGAGGAAGGGTATGGGTACGGGTACGGGTATGACCGCGGCAGCTTGTGTGCTGACGGTGGCTTGCGCGGTCAGGGCTCTCTTCCCACAACACCCCTTCCCAGCCTCCCTCCCTCCCCCTCTCCCTGCACATCTGGGCAAGGACGCGAACCCGAACCCCACCACCCGCACTCTGGCTCGCGCGATGGATCCACCTCCCCTGCGACGCAACTCTCACATCCCAACCCGACTCGCAAGCATAATAACAATAATGATGATTATTACCGCGACCACCACGATCACCGCCACCGCCATCACCAGCACCGTCATCTCCAGCTTCCTTCCTGCCGTCTGCCCCACCTCCGCCTGCGCGGCACAGCGCACTCCAACCTCCACCTGCTGCTTCGAACTCGCGGTCGCCACGCGCCAGAGCTTCGTGAGCTCCCCTCTCCGCGCTGGCAGGAGCCGGATGAACCGCACGAGCGAGGAGGAGGAGGAGGAGGTGAACGTCCGCACACTGGGCTTCTTCCACGGTGCCGGCCTCGTCCGGCGCCTGACGGGGGCCACACCCACTCTCTCCTATGCTGCCGCACGTGGCCACACCTCCACGGCGCCCCGGCACACCCGCCCCTCTCCTGCCGCCTCTCCCTCCTCTCCTCCTCCCTCCCCTCTTCCTCTCGACGGCCCTCCGACCCAGGGTCTTCTCCCTCTCGAGCCACCCGCCCACAAAACCAAACCGGTAACACCTATATCTAAACCTCTTGGGAAATAGCTATAGGAAACGCGACTCTTCCTCATATCACGACTCAATAATGGATGGGTTCGGAAGAGAGGGATTGTCCGACGGAACGGATCGAGAAGCAGATGCACTCTCGCTAGTGAAGCGACTAGTCGTTAGCTTAGGCAGGCTAATTTCTGCGTCGTTCCTCTGAGCCTTCTTCTCAACACTATCCCCTGGTTCTTCTACTACAATGGGTGGCCGTTGAGCAGCCGTCGTTAGACTCTAGGCACGCCGAGAAGAAAGTCAGAAGAGCTTTGTATGGGTGAGGGTTAGCTTTGTTGTATTACACTCTTTTCAACTTGAACTTCGTTCCATACGTACAGGACCCTACTTCAACCTTTACCCTAATAACGTAAGTTATAACCTATCCAGCGACCAGTCAAGTCCACTCTTGCCACTTACTTCCTACTAAAGCTACTATTAACTGTCATAACCTCCGCGAAAGACTTAGTTTAGTCCGTCTCCCACTTTACCGCGATCTACATATAGCAGAAGTACAATATTAAAACTGCACTCTACGCCAGGAAAACTCTTTCATAAAACTTACTTCCACTCCTCCCACTGACGATAGATCACTACTCCTATACGAACTATATTGAATACAGGTCAACTGCACAAATAACAACTTATAGCACATGCTAGATACACGGATATTGACCGGTAGGCCTGCAATTATTCTACAGGACGCTATAAGAGAGACCTACCGACTTTCACAAGGACCGTTTTCTAAAGTTAGCAAGTCTAAGTAAGCGACGAGCTAAGTGACCTGTAGGACGCTTATAAACTCACATACTCTAAAAACCAAAAAGTTTTCGACCAAAGCTTCCTATAGCTAGAACCACAGTTCTGCAAAGCTTCACGAAGTACCACGGACACATAAGTTGGAGACGCCATACTACACGAAGCGCTACCTCAACCCGCATGATTACTGTTGCTCAGAAAGACTGAAGAGCGAAGGAGAGGAGGCGGTACTGTCGGAGCAGCGTAATGGAGTAGGGGCTCAGGGAAGGGCGACCGCGACAGGCGATAGAAGAGGAATAGCTGGCGGTATTAGCAAGTTGAAATAACTGGTGTGTCAAGCAAATTGAGCTTCCTTCCTTGCTCACGCATACTCGGAATGGCTAAGAGACACGTCAAGACACCACATTCGTCGTTTCCTCATTGTCTCGAAAGAAGGTTTGAAAGCATATGAGGCCTTCGAACAGTTCCAGAGTGGAAGTTCAGCTTGCTCACTTCGTTGAAGTCGAACACATGCGAAGGAAGAGGGAAGTACTAGGCAGGAGTGCCTCACTTATCCATATAGAGGTAGCGGCTTTGCTTCTCCCTGCTAGCGCCGGTCGAAGTGCTGGCCCTTCACGCTCGACGGAACGTAGGAGAGCCAGCTGACCTAAGGCCTAGCCCTCTTCTCTCGCGAAAACTCCACTGCTAGAGGTAGGTAGAGCTACACGTTAGCACCAAGTGGACACAGCTGTCTTCTTTACGATAGGACAGAACAGAAGACTCAGTAGTAGACGGTCTTTGAATAACCCATACCAGAAAGAAGAGACACAACAGAAACAGCTGACTGTCCTTTACCTCCGTGCCGTGAGTGGGTCAAACGCAGACCAGGGCTAAGTAAGCGACAAAGTGTTTCGACCCCTACCTTCTCGTGTTCGAACTCTTCACTTCTTATGGAGCCACGGCCACGGCCATTCACTCTGCTGGGCTTATAGGTTACGACTACAACACGTCCACCTTTCACCCTAAGGGACTCCACGTGTTAACAGTACCCCCAGTAGACTCTTCAAGTAGTAAACAATACGAATAAATCAAAACAAGCAGAAAGAAGACGTTTAGGAACGA
>MU271180.1:232979-260306 GCA_021432655.1 Atractiella rhizophila | reverse complement strand
AGGTGTCCGAGACAGTACTCGAACGCCGCGCGTGTGATTTGATGACTGGCCGGACCTTCGAAGTGGAGGGTGAGGAAGGACGAGTCGTCTTCTGGGACGTTGGGATGGACGGACGCCTTGGAGGAGGTGGCTGAAGAGTTGGAAGAGACTGATGAAGCTCGAGAGCGCGTCCGCGCTTTGCCTTTGCCTTTCACGTCAGCGCGAGATCGAAATCCTGGTTGGCGACCGCGCGCTCCTGATTCTCTCCACCCGCCTTGTAGCATGCTCGCGAAGAATTCGGATTGTCCAAGCACAAGACGATGCACCCTGTTCACACAAATATACTCACGTCAGACGTCTGCCTCATAAGTGAGAGGGATATCATCCATCATGACACCAGGTTTAAAGCTGGTGAACTGCCACGACATTCGTGACCTCGAGTCTGCACGATACTTGTGCGGACAGAACACTGGAGGTCAAAGTAGATACATAGAGTCGCGCCAGCCCTGTGATCTGTATTTAGAATGAGAAAAGGACAGATATAATCGCATATACAACATACAGGGCACCAGTAGCGCTTTAGACTCTCGAAAGAAATCGAGAAGCGAAATCACAAAGAACATCGTGAAAATTCACGAGAATCAAATCCAACTCGCACTTTATGGGACATCGCTTACTCCAAGACGCCATATAAATCCAAATCTTTTTCAGCGAAGTAGAACAGATCCAAATCTATCTCTGCCCCGAATCACTCAACGCTGTGCCCACTGCGTTGTGTACCTGAGGTCCAGCGCGGTGAAACGGCGCGACGCGTCAACAATCCACGATCACGCTTTCCTTCTCCGCGCAGACAGAAAGGTATGAACGGGGCAACCACTTTGAAAAATCACTCATTACTTTGCCTTCCATTTCCATGTCCATTTGACTAAGGTCGCTTTGACGCGCCATTCGGTCCCAGTCCACTCTTCGAACTTTGGGTCAAGTGGCTGAACTCGTTCTCCAGCTCAAACGCGCCAGAACCGATCTCACATCCCCAAACCCAACATTCCACACAACCCCAATCCCAAAACAAGGCTCTCTCAATTTCGCACCAAAGAAATACAGAGAACTAGAGGAGAGAGTGTGAAGGAACAGGAAGACGAACCGATATCCCCTCCCCCACGGCCACACTCTAACCTCCAAATCGCTCATCCCTCCCTTCAGCAAGCCCTGCTCATAAAGATAGCTCGAAAGTCCGCCTCCTGCTCCTCCTAATCCTCCCAAAAGGCCGAATCCACTCCCTCCCATACCCATGCCCATGCCCATACTGGCGCCGTCGAACACACGACTGCCACCGAACGCGCCAGTCCCGAGAGAAGGGTGTTGTGGGGAAGGGTCGGAGGGAGGGAGGGGGAGAGGGACGTGTAGACCCGTTCCTGCGCTTGGGCTTGGGGTGGTGGGCGTGAGACCGAGCGCGCTACCTAGGTGGAGGGGACGCTGCGTTGAGAGTGTAGGGTTGGGCTGAGCGTTCGTATTATTGTTATTACTACTAATAATGGCGCTGGTGGTGCTAGTGGCGGTGGCGGGAGTGGTGGTGGCAGTAGAGGTCGAAGGAAGGACGGCAGACGGGGTGGAGGCGGACGCGCCGTGTCGCGTGAGGTTGGAGGTGGACGACGAAGCTTGAGCGCCAGCGGTGCGCGGTCTCGAAGCACTCGAGGGGAGAGGCGCGACCGTCCTCGGCCTACTTGGCGTGCTCGCTCCTCCTCCTCCTCCTCCACTCGCAGGCGTGTGACCCGAAGAAGGTGCCACGGCCGGAGCAGGCCGCGGACTGCCCCCGGTGTGGGTGAGAGAGGAGACGACGGCGTGCACCGGTGTGGAGGTGCCGCGGGGCCGTGTGGGCGGGGGAGAGGACGGCGGAGAGGGAGGAGAGGAGGAGGGAGGGGAGAAGGAGAGCTGCCGGGAGGCTGGATCCCAGAAGAGGGAGAGCTCGGTGGGCGGGTGTTTTGGTTTGGCCATTGTGGATATAGATATGGAGAACCCTTTATCGATATCCTTTGCGCTGAGAAGGAGTATAGTACTGAGTGATTACCTACCCAAGCCTTCTCTCCCTAACAGGCTGCCTTGCCTAGCTCTTCGCCTACGTGAGAGCGATCACTTCGCTGATCAGCAATCGAATCCGTACGATTAAGACGCAGCAAGGAGACTCGGAAGAAGAGTTGTGATAGGGGACCAAGAAGAAGATGTTACCCACCGGCAACTCGTCGGCAGCAATCTGAGATCCGTGCGGCTCTTCTTTCAGTCTTCTCGAAACATACCCACTCCCAATCGAAACAACATAATGTGAGAAAAGTTGAACTTGAAGCAAGGTATGCATGTCCTGGGATGAAGTTGGAAATGGGATTATTGCATTCAATATTGGATAGGTCGCTGGTCAGTTCAGATGAGAACGGTGAATGAAGGATGATTTCGATGATAATTGACAGTATTGGAGGCGCTTTCTGAATCAAATCAGGCAGAGGGTGAAATGGCGCTAGATGTATATCGTCTTCATGTTATAATTTTGACATGAGATGCGGTCCTTTTGAGAAAGTATTTTGAATGAAGGTTTGAGTGAAGGGTGACTGCTATCTAGTAATGAGGATATGCTTGATATAACTTATGTCCAGGTTGCGTGTTTATGCTATGAATGGAGAGGACGAATCTATGTGCATTTTCTCTCACCTTCCAGAAATTCAAAAGATTCAAGCGAGACATTGCGATGGATGAACTGGTCCTGGAATATTTCTCTTGTATCAGATTTTTCAGGTTTGTCAAAGTTGTTCCTGGCACGCTATCGATCAGTCGTGTCAGTCGTGTCAATCCATCTGAGTCTATCCATCCACACATCCTGCGCTTAATGAATGTTGCAAAACGCGATGAAATTGGGTCAACAAGCACAACGAGCTAGGTGCTTTGTGTATCTGCCATGAAGGCAAGGCGTAGACAACGAGTTTTACGACTCTCGCTATCCTCCAAATCCATCAGCCACAACAAACACCGTCGCTTAACCGCAGCAAGATCCAACGATGCAGCTGTACCATCACCATCCATCGACCATCAAAAGTCAGTTCAAACTCTTCTTCTCCTCCAGCTCTTCTCAAGCTCCACCAAGTGAACGAGTGCAGTCGACTTACCAAGTGTAAGGCAGTTCCCTGCCGCCACCAGAAAGGAGTCAATACGGCATCCCTCCAACCAAGAAAAGAAAGAGAGAAGATCGCACCCGCAGCACGAACGAGGATTCAACAGCCTTGCAGCCTCTTCGGGCGACAGGATCGGTTCCGGAGTGGGAGAGGAGAGCGCGATGGAGGCGAAGAGGGAGAGGAAGGCGACGGGGAGGGCGAGTTTCATTCCTGTGATCGGGATCAGGAGAAAGGTCGATCCTCTCTTCTCTTTTGATCAATCATGGCATGGTGCAGAAGACTTACTTATTCTGGCTTTGTCTTCCGAGTCGTATTCAGTCAGAATCAGTGACGAGTATGAACCAGCCGCAACGCAAGCTCAAATCGTCCTTTTATATGGCTCCAATGGCGGCACCCACGACAGCTCTCGGACGTCACCTCGCACCTAGTGTGCTATTTGGGGCACCGAATCGCGTGAAGGTGGAAGCGATCAGTCGTGGGGCGAATCCTGAATGAATGGCCAACAATATTGATCGCTGGGATTCCAGGGAACTTGGGATCTTCCACTCCTTATCGTAGTGCAGTGAGCACAGTAGTTTGGTGTGCTTCCGACCCTCCACAATTGCTCAAACTCCTAGGTGTTATTCGCGTGTGGCGGCCCGCACCGATTGAGGACTCGTTCAGGCACCCATTTCTTGCGATAATGAACCGTCGGAACGAAAGGCAGGAACAAAATGTGATCAAACAGAAGCAAGATATGTAGGTGGTGACTTCCGCTGTTATCAGCCCTTCCTCTGCCCTTCCTTGTTGGCTAACTTTACGACAGGAGTGCGTCTTTCCTTCCGAGAAAGCATGTGTCCTGCCCTTCTCACTCACTTAAGCCGCACGACATTCAAATTATCCATATGAGTATCGAGGGTGAACATTCGCGGAAGTGTGCGAACGGAGGAGCTTACTTGAAAGAGGGAAATGTATATAAAATTGAAAGACTGTATTTTTACATCATGCAGTTAAATGTAAGCAATGTCGCAAGACTCCAATTCTGCAAGTGCATTGGGAAACAACCGCATGGGAAAAAACCAACGCAAAGCCCTGTTTTGGGATGCCACTGATCTCTTACGAGGCAGGTTCAAAGTCGAACTCTTCAGAGGGATCACTGGTGTGGACGTTATACCTCGTTCAGCTGATGGAGACGAAGGCAACTTACAGTTTCCCATTAAATCTCTTCTTTCCCCGCTCCAAAGCGTCCACCATCTTTCCAACAATGCCCTTAACTACTGTTTTTTCGTCGCATCCATCGGGAAAGAGGGCAGCCCAATTATTCTCCTCCTCTCCCGGCAGAAATTGAAGCGGTTGAGTGAGTTCCCAGAGTAGACGTGTGACGTGGTCTTCGTTCCAACTCCCATCGTTGACCAGATGTTTCCTCAAATTTTTGGCAAAACGTGACAACTTCAACTTGCTGAGCAGAACTAATTTCGCGTCGAAGGCACTATCCAAAGTCAACCACGGTTGGAGTGGATAGTCAATGTTCTGGGGAACGGATTCAACGCTGTGAATTGGTGAGGATTTTTCCTTTGCGGATATGATGTTCCGAAGTGTCGAGTATCGATCCTTTGCAGATTTGGCGCCGTGGAGGGGTGAGGATCGTTCCTTCACGGATTTGACGCTGTGATGTGACGAGCATCGTTCATCCGCCTCGGCATTCTGTTCCAGGTCCCTGGAACCACTGAAGGTCCTTCCAGAGCCTTCTCCTGTTGGTGTGTCCGGCTTGCGGCTCCAATCTCGCCTCACGAGCCGTCCTTCAGCGTCCGGATAGAAATTGCAGAAAAAGTAGATAACGCAGTAGATTACGGACTCGATGTCATCCATAACCGACTGCTCGTACGGAGGCTCTTCTTCCGTCAACGCGTTCAGTACGCATCGAGATAGGAATGGGAAGGTTCCCTTAATGAAAGGTCAAGAATAAGCCTATGCAGGCGAGGGCAAGCTACTCACTGAGATTGGATGTGGCTTTGAAGGGTGTTCGCCCTTGTCCTTCTCCCGTCGTATCGAGAAATCGAAATCATTCAGCCATCCGACAGCTGGAGCATTCCCGTCATCACTGTTCGTCTGGAATTCGCGAATAAAGATGTTGGCATAGGAAACATCGCGATGGATAAGGTCGTGATCGTTTAACATGGCTAATTCTGACAACAAATCAAGGTAAGCCCCAAAACAACAAGAAAGTCCGTACGCGTCAAGACACCTTTGAACGCGTCGAGCACATCGTCAAGACGTTCAGCTGAAGAAAGAGGGAGGCCGGCCGTAGAATTGTAGATGAGGACGGGAATTAGGTCTGTCTCCATGACCTCCGAAACATCGCCACCATTCCAGAGTGCATTTTTGGACAGGATTTTTCTGGTTGAAAGATTAGGCTGAGAAAGAATGAGACGAGGAGTGTGTCGAAGCCATTCCAAATCCGTCGCATCTGCTGGCGATCCATCGAGATTTCGTGGCGGTTGGTCCTTCCAAAGCTCCCTCCAAACATTGAACTGCTTTACGTGCTCCTCCAACCTTTTCAACACGTCCTCCGTCAGCCATACATGCTTAATGACACCATACCCACCTCCTTCCAGCTCGCATATCCAAACTTGTGTTCCTCTACCAGCAATAGAGTATGAACGAAAAAGAATTTCCTGGACCCAGTTGGGCTTAAACTCGGAACTCTTGCCGACAACATCCCATCCCTTCAAACATCCGTTTAGGTCCAGTTTAAATTTGTGATTGGGCTTGGGATGAATTGCGAAGGAAGGAGCATATTGGAAGACGGCATGCTGTCAGATGAGGACGGTAGCTCAGCTGAAGGCATGGTGTCGTTGGGTGGCCTGGCGCGGGAACTTGAGAGGGAAGAGTTTTTGGAGGCGGGCTCCTCAGTTCGAGACCGACAGCCTACCTCCCAGGTGAAGTGCCACGCTGGATCGTGATCAAAGATGTTGAGAAATCCGATTTGTTCCTCGCTCGCTTTCGCAAACCTTGCGATGGTCTGCGCGACTTCTTTGAAATGGTCTTCGAGGCGTTTTGGTTTTCCCTGAAAGTGCCCACCACGCATACTATTAACCCAAGAGTAATGTTTATCTCCAGCTGTATCAATCAACAGAGTCCAGACAAAACAGCGAGGTCTCGCCCCGAGAGTGTAGGCAGCGTTTCGTGCTAATTGGGTGTTCTCGTGCGAACCAGCATTCTCAAGATGGTCTCTGAATTCTAATGCCAGCGATATGTTCGAGTACGCCTTCACAGGAGGGTCGATCTCATGGTGGACCAAGATTCCGTCCAGCTTTGAAGAATCCTTGGTCGACAGATTCTCTGACAACTGCATTCGTGTACCACCTTGGCAGTATCTGGACTTTTCCTTGCGCACGACCTAGACCGTGTCTTCATTCATGGTGCTCAATCAACTGTGATTACTCACGCGATACAGCTCATCCATCCAAGTTTTAATCGAGTTCTCATCCTTCCAGTCCGCTGCATTATACGTTGTTAGCTCGAGTGGCAGTTCGACCTCAGGTATGTTAATGTTTGGCCGTAGATCCTCCAACACCACAACGGGTGATTCCATGTCGAGTTTTTCACCTAGTGGCAGGTTGCGCTGCAACGGTTTGAAGTTTGGTGGTACCGTTCTTGATGTTGCCTCTTGTTGATATTTTTGCTTTGTGTTTTGAATCGAGTCGGGAGTGGCAGGTGGTGGCGGGGATCCTCTCTTCATTGCAGTCTTCTTTGTCTTCCTCTTCGTCATCTAGAGGAGAGATGAGTCAAAGCAGGAGACTGGATGATTAATATTACGTGGTGCGCTGTCCCAGTCATTTGACTCGAAAGATCGAACAACATGATATCCTGATATCCTGCCATCGGTGGAACGTCGCCCTCTTCTCTCCTTTACAGCTTGGCCTCCAGCACGCTCTATTCCTGCGGGAACGACTTTCATCATTCCGTTTTCTGCTGCCTCAGGGTACGGGCACATCACGAAAATCCTTTCTCACTGATCACCGCCTGATGGATACTGACGGCTGGCACTGCTTGAGCAGAGACTGATCAGGCCCTAAATCGGTCTGATATGTACCTGATAGGCTGCTCTCTGTCTGGTGGGCTTTGCTGAGGTTCTGATCACGTCATACATAGCTTGAAATTTCTAAGCTTGTTGAAATGGTATATTTATTACTTCATGGGTTCGCAATCAACAATAGGAATCCATATGCAAGAGATCAACTTTAGACAAGGTGTTTCAAGTGTAGAAATAAATCAGCCTCCGCAAGATCATTAATATGATAAAATCTGTGTTCGATGGGGTCTGGCTGAATGTAACAACTTCGCACGACGTTGTCTGTAAGAGCAAAGCTGAAGCGGTCTCCGTCGCGTACAAACGGCATGCCAGATACCTGGTGCCTGCCAATCCAAGCATACTCGTGAAATACAATGATGCGAAAGTCCCTCCCTTGAACATAACAAGAAAGTAACCGAACAAGACGTCCGAACGAAGTGGTGCCGTCGTTATTTTGCAGAATAGCGTCGTCATATCGTGGCTCTTTCTTCTGCCAGTTCGGATGGCATCGGATGTAATCTTCATAGCTCCTTTGATCAATCAACGAAGTAAATGGGCAGCGGAAGAGGGTATAGTCTCGAACCTGAATTTTGGGAAGCCAGTATCAGTGGTGGCATGAAGTGAGCAAAATACAAACCATAGAATCATCAATCTGAGGTAATCGCTCTTGACGCACCGGCGCTGGAGCTGAAGGATCCAGAAGTCGAAGTAGGAACAGGCGGAGATCAGATACCAGGTCCTGGCGTGTTTCGAATTCAGCGGATAATTTGTCAAAGTAAGTCTGAAGGTTAAATGTTCTTGACTCGCCACACAAAGGGGACTGTTCGATGGGATCTCGCCTCCTGCGACATGGCACCGCTCGCTCGTTTTCGCAATGGTCCTGTTGCATGAGTTTTGCTGTTTCGATACGGCGGCCAATGGCTTGAAGTTGCATCATCTCGAACGCACGTTGAGCCATCTGATACAAGTACGGGTCAATGCCTTTGCAAAGTGTTAAAGGTGCATAGCAGCTTACAGAGAGTTCTGTCTCCCCTGCTATGGTGCTGTGAAGCGAACGGGCTATAATGTGCTCTTTCAGTGGGCGGTGGGATCGTTCGCCATGTGCTGTAGTTGATGGTCCAGAGTTCCACCTTCGGCAACGAGGTCAACGAAGTGCTGTGGAAGATGCCCTTTCGGAAACTTCGTCGACATTCCGAAATGTTCACTAAGGACCTTTTATCGTCATCAGCTAAATGAAAGTTAACCGGAGAGAGAAGAGAATTTAGTGAACCTTCAAAGCAGCTTCAACAGCTGCGAGTTTCTCATGTCGAAGGACACTGATTCTGTCTTTGTCCTGAACGTGCATTTTTACAAGGACCTCAAAAGCCGCAAGGTCTCGTAAGGCTGGAACGACTTCTTGTTCGAGTTCAGCAGGAAGGATCCCAATCATGCCTACAATTAAAGCCTGTAGTGAATGTTCAACTCGTAGAACTGTGGCTGCTGCAACAAGGAAATATGTGCCTTCATCGCATCTTGGATCTCCATGCACGTAAAGCTTTCTAAGTTCGTCAGGCCCCGTTTTGGAACATGTCATAGCGAGCCAAATGTTGGTAGGGAACTGAGGCTGCCGATTGAATACTTCAGCACATGTAAAGGGCAGAATAGCAACATACTATGAATCGATTTTCTCCTTCTGTACGCTTGAGAGTTTTTCGAAGATCTTGCGCGTGACATGATCTTTGTACAAGCCGCCAAAGACATGCAAGGGATCAGCGGCAATGCAGTCATAGATATCACTGCATTTCAGCCGGCTGAAAGCTGACTATTCTCCAAGGACTTCAGCTCTAGGAGAAGCAGTCAAGAACAGGGAGGCACAACATACCGTTTCCGGCCGAAGAGAAGAGCTGCTTGTCAGTTCCCTTACTGCTGTCACTGTCTCGCTTGCTTCCTGTGTTTCTTCATAGCGACAAAGATCACGATGAACCTGCTGCTGACATCGCTTGGGAAAATGTTGCGATAAGTTGTGCAGCTGGGATTTAGGTGCAAGGCAGATTGGACACCGAAATTCGGAGCCAATACCGAGTAATAGGAGGATTGTGTATCTAGAATTGTTAAGTAGAAGATTTGTTAAATTGGAAATGTTCTCACAACTCAGCTAGATCTGCTTGGACCAAGAAAATGCGTGGAAATATCAGTTTATCGAAGTTCTGGCCAACTTGCACCCTGAACCCTACTCGTTCATATCGGCGGACGGCTTTCAAGACAATACCAATGACTTTGTGGTATACCGAACGCTTATATTGGCGAAATAGTTTGTCCTTCTTTTGCTTATCTGTTCCAACAATCTACAATATTGCTAGTTAGATGGAAGGAACTATAAACATTGAGAGACCTTACTTCAGGTTGAAATCCAATGAGTTGGCATCCTCCTTTGCTATCTCCACTCCTTTCTCGCAGGGGAACATTTGCAAGCCACATATACATGGGATGCACGGTTTTCTGCCCAAACTTGACGGCACTCGTCCCATCTGTGTAAAAAATGATAGCTCCGATACAACCATTGGTATTGGGCAGTGAATCCTACAGTGCTATTGAGTATATAATCAATACAAGCTGGGAAAATAACGCAAACCTGATATCTCCACCAGCGTCTAGTTGTCCACAGCTCATCATAAGTTCTCACATTGCGACTTGGAACTTCGTCAGTGCGTTTGAACTCCTTGACCGGGTAGAACTGCATAGACTCCCGTACAGTATCGTCACGGATTACTTCCTTCACGATCTCAATAGGATCACGTATATAGACATGATGCTTGATGGCGTTGCCGCCATACTCAGCTGAAACGATGTGATGATGGAACTATTTTTCATATCAGTATAAATGGCCTGAAGCAGAAATTCTGGGCTCATGCCATCACACTTCGTTTATCCCTTTGCAATGTCTCTCTCAAATGCTTGAAGGAATCCAAGTTGAATTCAGCAAGCCCGCATTTCTTGAGGTTTCGAAAAAAAGCCGTTGTATCTGATTGTGTCATGCCTTGAAAAAATGTATGAGCAGCCATGTCGTAGTCAACCTCACTTTTGAATGGATGATAAGGAGGCAGACTTGGTGGCTTATTAGAGGTGCCGGTGGGATTTGTAGATTTGCAATGGCGCCGTGAATCGGGATGGTGGTATTGAAAGTATGGACCACCCAGTTCTTCCTTGAGATTTACATCATCCTCTTCATCCGAACTGGAAACGGGTGAAGAGGGGGATGATCTGTTGTTTGCCGGCGTAGAGGAGACTTCAGAAGATGCGCGGTGGAGGGATGGAGTCCATGACGGCTCAACCCTAGTAATAGACCTAATGGCTAGCCAGTTTGCCCATTAACTTTTTGGATTCACCCAATTTAACAGGAGAAGAACACACGTGAAACGGAATTCCCTTCTGTCCCATGAAAGGAGGGTACTAAAATATCATCTTCAAATTCTTGTGATATGTCTGATTCAGAGTTTGTGTGCGGGACCTTTAAATACTTTAGCACATTTTCCACAACTGAGTAGCACCATTCTTACATTTTCATACCGTCCTACTTTCCTTCCATCTACTTTGACTGCTTTCCAACCAGCTTCTTGGGGGACAACACGATGTTGACTGGCACGATGATTCTTAAGGCCACCTTTTGCGTATGAAAATATTTGATGACAATCAGGGCATTCTGCCTGATTGCTCGGTAGTTTCTTGACTGCATTGACTCTAGTATAGCGAGGAGCCATCTCAAGGGGGTCTGTGGATGCAGAAGAAAGTTTAATCAGGAGGGAGGAAGTTGTTGTT
This sequence comes from Atractiella rhizophila, assembly GCA_021432655.1. Lineage (NCBI taxonomy): Eukaryota > Fungi > Basidiomycota > Atractiellomycetes > Atractiellales > Hoehnelomycetaceae > Atractiella > Atractiella rhizophila. The sequence continues at coordinate 249,320 of MU271180.1, read as the reverse complement.
TTGATAGACGTGTGACGTGTATCTTGACGTCACACTTGTTTTCCCTTGCCGAAACCTTCAAAAGCGCCAGCCTCTTGCTTCTCTACAACATCGTTTGTCTGAACTTCTCAAAATCTATTAAAACGATATATCATGTTGGACCAAGAAAACAATCCAGAAAGAGTTTATAAGCGGAAATATAGGTTGGTGAAAGCACAGGTGCGTTGTCTCCTTTTGTTGAAAAGAAATAGGTTAGAGACAGAGCATAGTTAAATGATGAAAGAAGAGAGCTCAGTCTTCTTCAGAACATCGTTGCAGCAAGGGACGACGAACGCCAGCAGTGGGAGGAAGAGCGTGCCCAAATGCAAGAGCAACTGGATGCTCTGCAAGATATCGCACACTGTGCCAGCAGTGAACCTCCCTCAAAACGATGTCACTCGACTCGGGTTATACCTATCGCACCTACCAAGCTGGCAAAGATTCAAGCATATCATGCCGGAAAAGCATCAGTGCTTTTGTATCACCCATGGGTCATGAGGTTCGAGAACATTTTTGCACAGAGGTTGGAGGTCACAGATTGAAGGCAATCAAAGCGGGCGCATATCTCCGATCTGCAGCTTTATTCAAGGTGTGTTTCCGGAATGTTATCTATAGTTGATTGCTGATGTTAAAATAGGTTGCACGCATCATCATTCATGGGTTAGCAGCCATCAATAGCACAACTGAGAAAGCTCGAGCTTCTACTATTGGCAAAGAACTTTCCATCTTCAAGATTTCAATTCCGCTAATGGCCTACTGCTCAACTCTTGTTTGTCCTCTCATTTATGACTTTAAGCTCATTCTCAAAGCTAAGCAGGCACGTTACGCCTTAACCGCAGATCCTGTATTTGCTGCTGAAGGAAGAATGCCAATCCTCCCAAATATGGAGCAGGTAAACAATTACCATGACCATTTTCAACGTACGGTCAGATTGCTCGAAAGCCTTCAAGAACAACATGTGGACAAATTCCACAATCTTATTCAGCTCTGGAATAGAGAAGTGTTCCCTCAGGACAATTTGAGGGACTCCACCAGTACCCAACCAGATGAAACAGGCAAGGATCAAGATATTTTGGATGGATTTGGTATGGATTTTACGGAGGAGCAAGGAGACAAGGATGCAGAGTAATGTATGAAAGACTTCGGGAACTCGAATCTTCTTTGTACATAGAGCATTGAACCCAAACAAAGGTCTTCAGCTTACTCTTCAAACTAATCTGCATGCAGAGCGTAAACTGAGCCGGCACCAGACAACTACTTTTCAGCTGCAAGTATATTCCCAAACAGTATTAGCAGATATTTTCAATCACAAATGAAGCTACCGCGGCCATTAGCATTGCGCTCAGGCTCACAGTAGGAGAGATAGAGATCCATCCTACGACGCGGGTCCATTGCGAACCGTTGGAGCAGCTCATTTGACGCATGTAATCTTGCAAACAATGATGGGATATCCCACACATCAGATATGTCCTCACTAATGGTTCAAACGAAATAAAGTTTAAGAGGCACATCTCCAATCCCTTATTGGCACTGTGACTGCGACAAAGAACTACCCACATGGCCACAAACACTGCCCACATCCGGCACTCCATCTAATATCCACCTTCTCATCTACATTCCCTTTCCCATTCTTTTCCTAGTTCATGTGGCAATTTTCATGCAATAGATGTGAAGATCATTCAAGCCTTGCGCAAGTGAGGAGATTGAGGAGAGGAACATGACGTGAGAGATACAACCCCTAAGGGTACTAGTTCCAGCTGGACAAATTTCTTCGACCAAGTTCCGTTCCACCTCACTGCCCCATTCCAATCCTATTGTTCTCTTCCAGCTCATTGCTCCTTCCCTAGCACAGACACCTTTCAATTCAAAATGATGCTATCATGGCTAAGATATGTCGGTGGTAGGCAGCAAAATCCTGGTGGCAAAGTACGGTAGCAAACGGGTAGGATTGATGAACTTGCGAAGTACGCCTTTTTATGTTTAAGAGTGGGTACCCGCAGCTTCCAGCTTTGAACCTGATGTTAAGCTGACACTTTTGAAGCAAACTGACGTTTTATTTCAGACACATTTCCAGGTGGTCTCCAATTTGGAATTCGCCTCTCGTCTCAGTTTAGTGAGTGAACATTCATCTGCAATCGTTTTCGCGAGTTCTATGGATATTTTGTTCATGTGATAACTTTCTCACAATCTCGAATGCAGGCGGTGATGTCGCATCTTGAAGGCAGGTGGTGATGGGCGAACAATCACCTCGTTGCAAGGCTGGTGTCCTGACCCCACTGCTGAACAATCCACCCGGTTCTTGTCTCGTTTGTTCTCTCCCTTTTTCCACTCACAGGTCTAATGCCCTTTGTCAAACAGTTCTGTCTTGATCCCAGTCCTACGCGGTCACCAACTTTCTTCTTCCTCCTTCCTTCCTTCCGACACGGTCCATGACGTTACAGCTGTTCGACAAAAACCACTTTCCTCATCTTTGTTACCCTAGTCTTCTCCAATTTCCCTAAACCATGTGAGTCAACAGGCGATATTGACTACGACATTCAATGACTTACCAACTTCGTCTCGTCACCAGACTCACTGGCAGATGTGATTAAAGCAATTTCTTATTTTGCTAGTGTTGGCCGAAACTCTACCATCCTCGCGTACGTTTGTCTGCTTACCCATGCTACACAAACACTGATTGTCTGGCTTTTGCGACCAATACTGCGCTCCAGCCATCTAGTTCCGGCAACGACCTCGTTTCTTACGACATCCATCGGTATTATGTGACAAGGAGTAATTAGAAGGGCTGTTGATGGAGAGAAGAGAGTGGAGTGCAGAGAAGCACTGGGCAATCGATGTACATTGCGGGGATACATAGCATAGTGTGCAATTTGGAGTAGATTAATAACGTTATCAATTGCAGAAGGCAGCAGACAAGCTATAAGGGCAAGTGAACCAGCAGTTTAGGATCAGGTATCGGTAGTCTTATTGGGTGATCAGCAATTGATAGGGCTGTGATAAATAGCTCGGAGAGTTCTGATCGGACTCTGACAGTTACCTGACCCGTATCTGACGGGAGCCTGATGCATTAGAGCCTGAGTTCTGATCGCCGCCAGACTCGTTTCTGATCCTGCCACTCTTTTGCGCTGGTGACGCTCTGATCATTTTGGACCTAACGACTCGTCATAATGTTACCATCACTGATCACTCCTGACCGTCCTCTTAAGGTCTGATGGATAAGATGGCCTGATCCGGTTTGGCCAGTCAGAATTTTTTTTCATGATGCAATTTGCGAGATAACTCCACTTCGCGACTCATCACTGGCAGGTTTAGCATGATGGCGTACTATTCACACTCGGGACCATCGAGACGGAGGAAATGGCATTCTGAGTGAATGAGACAAAAAGTTATGACACGCATTCCACACTCATCTCACTCGTCTTCATCCTTAATGAGGCCCATCTCCAACTCCAGTTCCACCTCCCAATCCCTAAACATAACATCATCAAGCTTCATCACCATTTCCGGCTTCACGAAATGGGGATTATCCAACACCAGCGGGCTGCCCAACTTAGCCTGACTTTCCCTCAAATGTGGCTTCCCTCCAAGCTGAATCCTCGCTTCCACCCACTTCCTCCCGCTTCCACCAGGTCCAAATCCAAACCTAAAGAAGATGTGACCGGCGACGTCCTCTGCGCTTGGGGAGGGGACCAATCCGCTCCAGCTCTTGGTGGAGGACTCGAAGGCGGGCCAATTGAGGAGGGTGACGGAGACCTTTAATGGTTGCAATGTTAACAAAGCGGTTGTGCTGTGATGTGTCATTATAGAACCTACAAGATAAGTTGCCTTGCTAGACCTCTCCATCTAGATCATCTGCTACTGTGACATATGTGAGCTGGAAGAATTGATCCTCAAAACGACAAGTGAGGTAGAACTGGATGACAGCAAAGTGTATTCTCAGCTTGTCGCTCTCAGTTCCCCGATCAGTGAACTTGTTAAACACCTATATGAGTGCCTCCATTTGCACAGTATCAAAGGTACTCATAGCAACACAAGTTGCGCTTCTAGTGAGCTCCTTACGCTTCCATCCAGACTCCGTCCACATGGAATGAATGGTCTGCTTGCTTGTCGTCAGCTTGAGGGTTCCCCATCGAACAATCTCCTTCAGTTTAGTGAACAATACTTTGACTTCCTCTACCAGTGATCCCCTGCCCATCGACATTGCTGAATGGATGCTGTATTCTATCGAAGTAGACATTGCACTCGTAGTTTTCAGCAAAGCATTTCGGAGAGGGTTGGTGTGGCCCTCGCTGCATGAAGATGTCTGTGACACCATGTCGTCTTCATCCAGACCGAAGAAATCTTGTTGGTTATGTTGCCAATAAATATATCGGACAAGGGCTTCTCGAGGTGACTTGTGCAAAGATGGGTTTTTCTCCCTCTTGACAGTTAGAAAGCAAGAGTCATCCCAAATACTCTTGTGAAAAGGGACACGAGATATGGCAGTTTTTTGGGTAATGGATGAAGCCAGTTGACAATATTGACATGCTCGTGGTGAAGCATGAGACGTGCTAAATTTGCTGTATACTGTGTGACATTCTGGAGAGATTGAACCATTTGACCGATCAACCATTCCATGGGATACTGCCAATAGACCCAGACAGATCCCATTTCCAGAATACAGTCATAGACAAGTACAAGGCGATGAAGAGTCATTCGACACATCTTGATCCGCTTGATTTTCCGCTGATAATAAAGAAGCATAAACCCATCATGAAATTCTTCAAAGAGTCGCTTCATCTCAAGAAGTTCCTCATGAGTGATCTGTGTCTGGCAAGCAATTATTACTTCTGTAACAAACTTGAGCCAGTGGTCCAGGTATTTTGGCTGTAAAAAATGAGGCAAAAATTGTCGAGACCAAATGAAGCACCATTGAGCCCAATCTTTATTCTTGTAGGGAGTCCAAGCAGTGTAGATATTTCGTGGTCACTCACCAAAGGCTGCTGGCCAAAATCGAGGGCATTTTCCATTAATGCACCTAGTACGAAGAGTTTGTTATGTAGATTCAAATGTAGTTTTGACGCCTACCACTCCCCTTCCACCCTTCGTCTGGGATGATAAAATCTTCGGTCCCATTCAAGCCCATCTGCTCATCACCATGCCAAATTTTGAACATGGAAAGTGTAACAAGTTGGAAGAACAAATGCATAGTATCGATCTGGAAGAAGTATGGCCAGGTAAAAGTGTCAAAGCTTGTAAAAGGAGTCTTTCAGATGATTCCAAACCTGGTGGTAAGCTTTGCTGCCTCATCTTGAGATTTGGAAGCAAAAGCTGTGTCATTTCTGGTCCATAAGTATCATCTGTACGCTCGGCAGGTGGCAACTCTCTCGAATATTGCACTTTGCGGATCCCATTCTTCCTTCATCTTGTTATCCCAAGTTCAAAGTCATCATTTGGATTCTCAAAAGCATAATAGTATCCACTCTTTCCTGTGTAATAACTGATGAGGTAGCAAAAGCTACAACCACACCTGCCTCGTAGGCCTACAGTGCAAGAAAATTTTGAGCTTCCTTGCATATCAGCAGCGACTAGAAGAAGATAGATATGGCAAGTGAACCATTCCTGCTCCTTCTCACCCCAGGTACAAATGCCTTCAGTTCCTTCAGTGGCTCTTGAATGAAAGTACAGATATCCTTTGGATTATTTGGTGCCGGAATAATAGAATGAGGATCATTTTATGTTTTTTGACTCTTTCCTCTGGAGATAAATTCAAGTTCAAGAGCATGACAAGCCAAGCGTGTGAGTGTTAGTCACGAAAGATTTGAGCTCCACCAGAGGAAAAAAGCAAAGCAACATCCCGATCATCGTTAAAAAACCTTTGGAGAAGTAGCTTGTAGTTTTCAGAGTCAATGTAGTCTTCAATCGGTTTATCAGCATTTGCTCACATTACCGTAGTTGCTCTCGCACAGTATAGCATGGCTTCAGCATGAAATGATGCCCGATACATTGCCTGAATACGAGGAGCAATGGGAAGCCAAATGAAGGTCTTGTGTGGAACCTTCTTTCTCTTCACCAAATGCTGTTCATCATATCTTGATTCGCCACAGTGGGGGTAATTCAGAGTATCTTTATACCTACCAGTATAAGATATACAAGAGTTAATGCAACAACCTCACTCATTTCCTTCAAGATTTGTGAGCTTTTTCGCCCAGTTCTCGTTAAGATATCGTGAGCATAAATCATCGTAAAGATTAAAATGGTGCAAAGTTTGGAGTAAATCGTCACAGTAATCTGTGTGACCCCAGGATGTTCTCAGAACCACTGATACAAGCAAAGATTGAAGAATTCATCGTCTCCCAGCTCAACAGCAGGTGGTGGAGGTAATGGATTTTGATGAGCATCCTCCTCTTGATTGATGTTTTGCTCAAATTCAAAGTTAGTCCATTGAAAAGCTTCGCCTTGATGGCCCAAATCTTTGATCTCAAGATGATCTTCCACATCCAAACTACTGTTAGGGCAAACACTATGTGCGGTCGCCGACAGGCAGTGCGCCTGTAGTGGAGGTAAACCTAAGAGAATCGTATGGCATGAGAAGACTAACCTGTAGTGGAGGAGGTAAACCGAAGAGAATACTCTAAGGTCACCACCACTACATCTCGATGTATATATACATATGTAAAGGCACTGCCATAAACTGTAATGTATGTTTCTTGAAACACGTAAGATAGCTAGATCAGGAAAGCAATAAAGGGAATACTCAGAAATAAGATACACTGAGCAGTACTAGTGAGAAAGGATAGTAAAGTGAAAATGGGGACAGTGCAGACCGGTGAAATGTATAAGGTTTGCTGAGTAGTGATTCGTGTGGGGAAAGGGAAAGCAGCGGACACCGAGGGCATGAGCAAAGCGGCGATGGGTAGGCACGTGATCCACTGCACGTGGTAAAGTAGGTCACGTGACTTCAGACAGTGCATTTCTGTAATGCGTAAGGGCAAGCCTGACAAATAACGCCTCTTACATGCTTCTGATGGCCAAGTAGACTTATTATGCCCTGTTCCAAGCAAAAAAAGGTGCTGAGACACGAATTTGTTCCCAGCAGCAGAGACGACAAGATAGCCCATTGATCCTCCCCGCCGTTCAGAGTGGTGTGCTGCAGGGTTAGCTCAGCGCTTTCAGCTTACACAACCCACATTTTCTCAACATTTGACCTGTGAGATTCGGCAATAGGAACGAGCACTTCCAGAACTACTCCAGCTTCTTAATCCTGAAACACCAGAATCAAACAGTTCCACAAGAATATAAGTTCCTATAACAACGCTCTTTCCTTTACTTCTCTTGGTGTCAAGCAACCTCCTATTCCAGGTCATGGAGTTTATTCTTTCCGGATCTGGAGAGCTTTGTCATTGAATTGCGGCACTGCTACCAGACTCTGATGGTGAGGAGAAATTTGTACAGATCTACATGCTTGATCCCTCAGAACAGATCCAGCAGAGGTTAGGAGTTGCTGGGGAGTAAGGTAAAGGGGAATATATTAAGAAGACTTCAAGAGATGATCTGGCGCAAGAATCCCTGGCCATATATCTATCAAATTGCAAAGGAGCAAATGCAAGACGCTCCAACACTATAACTACACCTTCGGACTATTGATCTCAAGGATAAGAACCCTCAGCGATACAATAAGCCAAAAGGCTATGGGATAGCAGAAATAGCAGTTCTACTCATTGGAGGGGAATCAGGAGCCTCAGCAGGGGTTACGCGAGACATTATAGTCAAACTTACGCGCCCTGATGGTCTGTGGTATTACAACAAAGTCAGTGATCAGAATGCCAATAATCCTCCACGATAATGTTCTCCCTCACCTCCAAAGCGGCATCCATTTTTCCTGATTTGATAATATCGGCATATCGGTTTACGGTCTCCTTGAGAGATGAGTTTACCAGCGACTTGAGACAGATGCCGCAAATCTTTGGAAACATTGACATCTTCAATCTTGAGGGCAACACACCGGTCGATGCTGTGGCCAAGGCGGTTGCATCTGTAGCAGTGGATGGGTTGTTGGAAGGACGAGGTGGAGCGTTGTGATGGGCTATTGCCCGGGGTTTGCGCACGAAAGGGCTGTCGAAAAGACTGAGATAGAAGGGTATTCGAAGTCCCAAGAGAAAACGAAGTGTTACCAATTGGTAAGGAAGATTTAAGCTGAACGAGGTCGGAAACTTCCATCCTAGCATCATTGAACATGATCTCCCAGTTATCTTCTGAACCAAAGTGGGCTCGGTGACATTGCTCATGAATTTTCCGAACACGTCGTTCAACTTTAAGAAGAATTGGCCATTGCCCCCCTAGCTCAGGGCAAGCGATGCGTGAACGGTTATACTTTGCATGCATCCAATGTTGAAGGCGTTGCATTTGAGCGAGCACACCATTAGGTTTTATTCCCTGGGCCATTTCTAGTTGCTCACCCTCAAGGAGGATGCGGCAGTACACTTCACCAATCTGCTTTCGATGTGAGAAGGGCATCGGCCTCATACTTGCGGAAGATGGAAAGTCCCTGTTGGCGAAATGCTGTGTCGCGTACTGCTTGGTTCTCAGAATTGAGGCTCCCTTTCGACTCGTTGAACTCTGCTTCCACCTTACGCTTGGTGGATTCTGCGAAAATATTGAGTGGAACGTAAGCATGAGGATGATGTTGAATCCATTCTTCGATACCAGGAGCAACAGACTGGAAGAGTGAGTATGAGTAAACATTTTGGAGAAGTAAATTCTGAAAGAAAACATATAAATGAATTAGAGGAGAAGTGCATTGGAAGATGGAATTTGTCTCATTTGAGATGTGCATTTGGAGCAGGAGAGATAAGTATGGGAGAAGTGAATTCTGGAGAAGTGATTTGGTTGTGAACCAGGCAGAGTAACTGTGATGAGAGAGAGGGAGAAGTCAATATGAAGAGCACAACCTTGCATAGGGATTGATGAATTAGGAGAGATGTCTCCGAAATAAGAATTGGAGAACTAGATGGAATAAAGACTTACCTCGAGGAAGAGGGAAGGATTCATATTAGGGTCAATGTCTAATGTCTGGTCCCGTTTTGATGACCAGGCATCTTTCACCAGGTCCTTCCTAGACTTTGTAGTATCTCCACATTGAGTGCCAGCAGTGCTTGTATTTTCGATAGGGCCGCTGATTCTACGTCGCTTGCACTCATCAATGGAGGGTAAGTCATCCAGGTCAAAAAGAACACGTTTTTTCTGAATTGGAATAGAATTGGAACTGGATGCGATAGGAGGAGCTGGGTGGGCGGAAATGGAGGGAAGGAAAGAAGAGGCAGAAGATGCGACTGGAGGATGGCTAGAAGAGGAGGAAATTTGGCGGAGAGCTTGAAGTTCGGATTCTAGGGATGCAATCCTCGTGAGTGCAGCTTCAAGAGAATCGTCCTTCTCCTTAGCTGCAGATACTGCTTTTGCAAGCTCAATGTCACACTTTCCAATATGGGAAACATAATTCCGTGTGAGAATGAGACATGAGAAGTAGCGATCTTGCAGGAGTACGATAAGATCAAGTGTCTTTGAGGGTGGGAGACCGTTACATTGACGGATCCAGTGCTCTCGATCTTCGCTGGAATCAATAAATTCGGAAGCAGATCGTAGAGTATTAAAAAATTTATGAGTGCTAGTGAGGTTCCGTGGATCCTCCAAGCGTGGTAAGCCCAAGATCATTGGTAAATCTGGATGAGACGCGAAGTATGATTTGACTAAATCGCCAATGCTTCTCTGGCCCATCGGAGGTGGGGCAACATTGAGAACCTCCAGGTCCGGGGAAACTTCCCTGCTGAGTGGCGCTTTGCTTTTGCCTTTATCTCTAGGTGGTATCAAAGGATCAGTATCGGCATCGGAGGAAGGGTCCTGTGGGTGAGGTGCAGATGCAGAAGGAGTGGTTGTTGCCTTGGTCTGCGAGGAATATGCAGACAGTGAGGTGTGTGGGGAACGATTGGAAGAGGGTGGCAATGGTGGCCTGGGTGCAGGAATGGTAGAATCAGGAACCCATGTATCAAGGCTAGGAAAAAACTTGTGTGTAGAAAAGAACCCCTCTGATTTAACATCTGCAGGGAGTGCTGAACATGCCCTCTCAAAGAGTGGCAAGTTTTCAGGAGAGTCCAGCATTCCTAATCTCTGGGACCATAAGTTGGAGAACACCTCCTTTGCCATGCCAGAACCGAAGTAATTTTCTGCCATTATTGATTTGAAGTAGAGAAACTAGCAAGCAGGTTGGAGCTGCGATGCTAGCAAGGAGTTGAGGGGTGGTGAGGTGGTTGTAATTCATTCATTCAAGCGACGTACGTTCGCGCTCATTCAAAGACCGGGCTATCTCCTCGTTCGTTTCTCGCTTCACAGAAGCCACACTTCATGCTATGAATATCAAGGATGAGCCTACATGCATTATCTTCTGACCTTCGAGAAACTCAAATCAAGGGGTGAGCAACACATTCTGGATGGATGAAGTGAAATATTTTCTCTCATTTTAAGATCTTTCAGATTTGTCAAAGTTGCTCCACTGGGATCAATTGTGATCAGTTTATCCATCCAGAGCCTGCCCTTATTCAAATATTGTAAAATGCGATGAAATTGGGTCAACAAGCAGAACGAGCTAGCTATTTGTGTATCTGCCATGAAGGCAAGGCGTAGAAAACGAGTTTTAAGTTTTACGGCTCTCGCTATCCTCCAAATCCATCAACAACCAAATATCGTCGCTTAACCGCAGCAAGATCCAACGATGCAGCTGTACCATCACCATCCATCAACCATCAAAAGTCAGTCAAACTCTTCTTTCCTTGAGCTCTTCTCAAGCTCCACCAAGTGAACGAGTGCAGTCGACTTACCAAGTGTAAGGCAGTTCCCTGCCGCCATCAGAAAGAAGTCAATACAGCATCCTTCCAACGAAGAAAAGAAAGAGAGAAGATCTCACCCGCAGCACGAACGAGGATTCAACAGTCTTGCAGCTTCTTCAGGCGACAGGATCGGCTCCGGAGTGGGAGAGGAGAGCGCGATGGAGGCGAAGAGGGAGAGGAAGGCGACGGGGAGGGCGAGTTTCATTCCTGTGATTGGGATCAGGAGAAAGGTCGATCCTCTCTTCTCTTTTGATCAATCATGGCATGGTGCAGAAGACTTACTTATTCTGGCTTGTCTTCCAAGTCGTATTCAGCCAGAATCAGTGACGAGGATGAACCAGCCGCAACGCAAGCGCAAATCGCCCTTTTATATGGCTCCAATGCCCCAAATAGCATACTAGGTGCGAGGTGACGTCCGAGAGCTGTCGTGGCTGCTACCGAATCGCGTGAAGGTGGAAGCGATCAGTCGTGGGGCGAATCCTGAATGAATGGCCAACAATATTGATCGCTGAGATTCCAGGGAACTTGGGTCCTTGTCTCAGTACAGTGAGGTACGTATTATAGTCTAGTGTGCTTCCGAGCCTCCACAATTGCTCCAAACTCCTAGGTCTTATTCGTGTGTGGTGGCCCGCACCAAGTGAGGACTCGTTGAGGCACCCATTTCTTGCCATAATCAACCATCGGGACAAAAGGAAATGATCAGAAGGCAGGAACAAAATATGATCAAACAGAAGCAAATATGTAGGTGCTGTGATTTCCGCCGTTATCAGCCCTTCCTCTGCTCTTCCTTTGTTGGCTAACTTTACGACAGGAGTGCGTCTTTCCTTCCGAGAAAGCATGTATCCTGCCCTTCTCATTCCCTTAAGACGCACGACATTCAAATTATCCATATGAGTATCGAGGGTGAACATTCGCGGAAGTGTGAACAGAGGAGCTCGCTTGAAAGAGGGAAATGTATATAAAATTGAAAGGCTGTATTTTTACATCATGCAGTTAAATGTAAGCAATGTCGCAGGACTCCAATTTTGCAAGTGCATTGGGAAACAACCGCATGGGAAAAAACCAACGCAAAGCCCTATTTTGGGATGCCACTGAGCTCTTACGAGGCAGGTTCAAAGTCGAACTCTTCAGAGGGATCACTGGTGAGGACGTTATACCTCGTTCAGCTGATGGAGACGAAGGCAACTTACAGCTTACCATTAAATCTCTTCTTTCCCCGCTCCAAAGCGTCCACCATCTTTCCAACAATGCCCATAACTACTGCTTTTTCATCGCATCCATCGGGAAAGAAGGCAGCCCAATTATTCTCCTCCTCTCCTGGCAGAAATTGAAGCGGTTGAGTGAGTTCCCAGAGTAGACGTGTGACGTGGTCTTCGTTCCAACTCCCATCGTTGACCAGATGTTTCCTCAAATTTTTGCCAAAACTTGACAACTTCAACTTGTTGAGCAGTAGTAATTTCTCGCTAAAGGCACTTCTCAGAGTCAACCACGGTCGGAGTGGATAGTCAATGTTCTGGGCAACGGATTCAACGCTGTGAATTGTTGAGGATTGTTCCTTTGCGGATTTAGCGCTGCGAAGTGTCGAGGATCGATCCTTTGCAGATTTGGCGCTATGGAGCGTTGAGGATCGTTCCTTCGCCGATTTGACGCTCTGCTGTGCGGAGGATCGTTCATTCCCCTTGGCATTCTGTTCCAGGTCCTTGGAACCACTGAAGGTCCTTCCAGACCCTTCTCCTGTTGGTGTATCCAGCTTGCGGCTCCAATCTCGCCTCACGAGCCGTCCTTTAGCGTCCGGATAGAAATTGCAGAAAAAGTAGATAACGCAGTAGATTACGGATTCGATGTCATCCATAACCGACTGCTCGTACGAAGGCTTTTCTTCCGTCAACGCGTTCAGTACGCATCGAGACAGGAATAGGAAGGTCCCCTTAATAAAAGGTCAAAGAACAAACATCCGGGGGAAGGGCAAGCTACTCACGGAAAGTGGATGTGGCTTTGAAGCATGTTTGCCCCTGTTCTTCTCGCGTCGTATCGATAAGTCGAAATCATTCAGCCACCCGACAGCTGGAGCATTCCCGTCATCACTCTTCGTCTGGAACTCGCGAATAAAGATGTTGGCATAGGAAACATCTCGATGGATAAAATCGTGATCGTTCAACATGGCTAATTCTGTCAAGAGGTCAAGGCAAGCCCCAAAACAACAAGAAAGTCCGTACGCGTCAAGACACCTTTGAACGCGTCGAGCACATCGTCAAGACGTTTAGCTGAAGCAAGAGGGAGGCCCGCCGTTGAGTGGTAGGTGAGGACGGGAATTAGGTCAGTCTCCATGACCTCCGAAACATCGCCACCATTCCAGAGTGCATTTTTGGACAGGATTTTTCTGGTTGAAAGATTAGGCTGAGAAAGAATGAGACGAGGAGTGTGTCGAAGCCATTCCAAATCCGTCGCATCTGCTGGCGATCCATCGAGATTTAGTGGCGGTTGGTCCTTCCAAAGCTCCCTCCAAACATTGAACTGCTTTACGTGCTCCTCCAACCTTTTCCAACAAGACCTCCGTCAGCCACACATGCTTAATGACACCATACCCACCTCCTTCCAGCTCGCACATCCAAACCTGCGTTCCGCTGCCGGCAACGGAGTACGAACGAAATAGAATTTCCTGGACCCAGTTCACTTTGAACTCGGAACGTTTGCCGACGACATCCCATCCCTTCAGACATCCGTTTAGGTCCAGTTTAAATTTCTGATTAGGGTTTGGGACGAATTGCGAAGGAAGGAGCATAGTGGACCATGGCGTGGTTGTAGATGCGGATGATGGCTCGGCTGAAGGCAACGAGATGTTGGGGGGAGCTGGCGCGGGAACTTGAGGCGGAAGGACGGTTCGTGGAGGCGGGCCCCTCAGTTCGAGACGAACTGCCTACCTCCCAGGTGAAGTGCCACGCTGGGTCGTGATCAAAGATGTTGAGAAATCCGATCTGTTCCTCGCTCGCTTTCGCAAACTTTGCGATGGTCTGTGCAAATTCTTTGAAGTGGTCTTCGAGGCGTTTTGGCTTTCCCCGAAAGTGCCCCCCCGCATACTATTAACCCAAGAGTAATGTTTATCTCCAGCTTTATCAATCAACACATTCCAGATGAAACAGCGAGGTCTCGCCCCGAGAATGTATGCAGAGTTTCGTGCTAGTTGCGTATTCCCTTCCGAAGCAGCACTCTGAGCTTGGTCTTTGAATTCGAATGACAGCGAAACGTTCGAGTACGCCTTCACAGGAGGGTCGATCTCATGGTGGACCAAGATTCCGTTCAGCTCTGAAGAATCCTTGGTCGACTGATTCTCTGACAACTGCATTCGTGTACCACCTTGGCAATATCTGGACTTTTCCTTGCGCACGACCTGGAGCACCGTGTCTTCATTCATGGCGCTCAATCAACTGTGAATCACTCACACGATACAGCTCGTCCATCCAAGTTTTAATCGAGTTCTCATCCTTCCAGTCCGCTGCCCTATACGTTGTTAGCTCGGGTGGCAGTTCGACCTCAGGTATGTCTATGTTTGGCCGTAGATCCTCCAACACCACAACCGGTGATTCCAAGTCGAGTTTTTCACCTAGTGGCAGGTTGTGCTGCAACGGTTTGAAGTTTGGTGGCACCGTTCTTGAAGTTGCCTCTTGTTGATATTTTTGCTTCGTGTTTTGAGTAGAGTTGGGAGTGGTAGGTGGTGGCGTTGATGCTCTCTCCGTTGGAGTCTTCTTTGTCTTCCTTTTCGTCATATTCGTTTGTCGAAGTTGAGAAAATGGAGCTCGAGATTATCGGTTTTAATAAGAGAATGTGGAAGAAAGGGGAGAAAGGGTGATGTTGATTAACGTTGTTCTGACTGAAGTCTCCAAATCACGTCGGGGAGATGGGCATGGGCGAGAGACGATTCTGGGGAAAAGTGGCGTGGAAACGGAGCTGTCTTGGGACAGAATGGGCATTTGTCCTCTGCACTTTTTGTTTCACTGTCATGTTTGTGGTTTATCTCGGCTATGGACGGAAAAGGAACCCGATTCGATGCAAATCAAGGTGTTGACCTCTGGGATGAAAGGTGGAAGAGATTATATGTTGGTGAGCATGGACTTGAGAGCGGGCTGGAGCCGAGAGAGAAAGCGGAATAAAAGCTTCTCTTTCTTGATGTGGACAAAGGAAGGCGGAGGAGCAGCCTGTCCTCTCCAGGGCCGTTCTGCATCCCTTCCATCCTTCCATGCTACCTGTCAAAATGCGTTAGTGCGACAGAAGGAGCATTCTGTGTGCTGTACACTTTGAATAAGATCCCGCACCAAGTCGGTCTAATGAAAGATGATGCATAGAGAGGTGCCAAAGTGATCACTCCGCAGGCCGTGTTGTTTTTCAGAGGGGGATGGCATCCCAAATGCGGCAGTAGTGGAAGGAATGGAGACGATAAGAAGGATACGTTCCTCAGCCCCGTTGTTATTTCACGTTTGATATTGCATTCTTCATGGTGGCAGGCGCAGAGCATTGGAAAGCCACCGCTGTATAATATCAGGTGCCTTCATTGCGCCAGAGGGAGTCAACGGATTTCATGAGCGTGCGTATGACATTCAGGGAGCAGAAACTCGATTTCAAAAGATCCCCATGTCCCCCAAATTGTTGCTCGCTCCGACAATGGGCAACACAACTAGAGGAGGAGGGACGGAGAAGATGAGTTAAGAATGTCGAGAGCACTCGTTTCGAATTGATTGACTGCTCAGTTCGAAAGACCTCAAGAGACAAAAAGCTACGACATTATTTGATCCTTGAGGAATCTCAGTGGAATTTGCATGTGTCAGCGAGTTACAAGCAAGAAGAAAACAATGCCTTTACTTGCAGACTTTCGCCGGAAGCTTGTTCAACGCCTAACGACGAAGTAATTCACACTGAATTGCAGCTTGGTGTTCACCTTCCTTCCTCCTTCTCTGTCCTTCTTCTTGCACCCGATTCTCGATTCTCATGGGCGAATCGCAGCGGACCTTCTGCGGCCGGCTTCAGTACCTACCACTGCCAGCTTGCATGACATCTCAGCCACACTGCACTCGCCATCAACCGAAGAGCCGCTGCTTTTGGACAAAAGATCTCTATCCTCCTCCCTCAAGCTCGGACCTCTGTTTCGGCTTATGACGATGGACGGAAAGCGTCCAAACCTGCTTCAGCATCAAGTGCTAGAATGTGCTAGGTTCATCGTTTCTTTATTCTCGTCATTGAGAGAGAGAAATGGAGACACAACCTTCCTTTGCTTTTCGCACTCAGTCATAGCAAGGTAAGGAGGTGAGGTCTCTCGACGAGTGCTGGTAGACGAGATGACACCATAACTCGTCCACTAAGAAGTGGACGAGTCGGTGTAATAGCGCCAGCCCTCCTGGTATCTTACACTGTTTTGCGACAGGCATTAGAAAGAGCCAGGAAGGTATTTGCCCTCTCGCCCTCCTTGTGGAGG
>MU271180.1:161182-224491 GCA_021432655.1 Atractiella rhizophila | reverse complement strand
TGGAAATGTTTGCAGGCAAGCTATGTTTTGGACTTAGTCCGAGTCAACCCCATGTAGCCGAGCTGACCGCATAACTGCTTTATGCTGTCGCGAAACCTCGCTCTCTCGCTCTCCGTGTCCAACCTTTTCCTCTTATCCCTCGACGCTTCCGACAACCCCTAGCTCTGCCTGCAAAGTTTACTACTGGAGGAGGGAGGTCGTGGCAGTGGGAGAAATTCACCGGGCGGAAGCTCAGGAGGTGGCTCGCGACCTCTCCTAACCAGGGGAGGGGTTCGCGTCCGTCTCTCCTGCAGCGGGCAGTGGAGAAGAAATCCAAACCTAAACCTGGGTCACCTTCGCCTTCCTTCACCCACCTTCCCTCCTAAGTCGAACCCCTCTCGCTTCGGCGTAAACTTTCTTTCAGTCCGGTTCAACCCGTCGGGCGACCACAACCTATTAGGGGTAAAGCACTTCGGCCTCTACCGCTACCTCGAGCTACTACAATACAAATCCCTAGCCCTCCACCTTGGCCTCAACCTCTACCCGGAGTAATTCCTACTTCTGCTCACTCTACTCAAACCTTACGCACAGTACTCAAAAACAGAGTAAGTAAGAGCAAACAAGAAGTGTTTGTAAAGGGAGGCAAAGCTACCAGGGCTCACACTTGTCATGAGGCAGTACGATTTGGACTCTTAGGGTGTAGTGTTGTTCGGTTGTAGTAGAGGGAGAAGGCAAGGGGAGTGGTGCGTGTTGAACTTACATTACTGAGCAATGGAGTCTCAGCCTTGACGACTTCCAACAAATTAGTTCCAATATTTTAATGGTTTATAATAGGTGAGTGAAGCGTGTCAGACACTACTCTTACTAGTCGTTTCCTGGAGGAGTGGTTCCACTTCTCGCAGTTTTTACGCGCGGACATGTCGAGTTGGACGACGGTGATGCAGTTACGCTTACGCTGAGTCTTTCGTTGTACTGCCTCCATTTCCTAACGCAACCACAAACGCGACACCTCTCATCAAACCCTAGTCCTCCCCCTATTTCCAAAAGCCAACAGCTGAAACCTTCCTCTACTCAGCGCTTCACCTCAATAGAGCGTTTAACGGACATGGGACTCCGTCGTCTTTTTTGCCTTACTACTTTCAGCAAGGGCGTCCTTATCTCACACGACCTCCTGTTGGACGTCTCCTCTCTTCTCCCACTACGAAGTACCGTCCTATAGTACCGTAAACTAGAAAGCTCAGTTTACTGACCCTGTCGCGTGTAGCATTATAATTAGTAGGTCAGAGGACGTAACTGAGCGGAGAGGAGATCTACTGCTTCTCCTTCTGTTTCTTCTGACGTTACTTCTCTCCTAGGGGCGGTGGTGGACGGTGAGGGCTGAGCTAAGTTTTGTGTTTCGTTTTTATAGTTGTTCTCCGTTGAAGTTCTTGCCACAGGGGTTTGAAGTTTGGCAACGTCGCGTTGGACGGTGATCCACTTTTTGAGCTGAACCTTAGTGGGCAACACCACAACCTCCTAGATGCCGGTTTGTAATTGTATGGACTCCAGCTTGACGGTGAGCTCGATTGTTGCATATTACGTCGCCTGACCTTCCTACTCTTGAGCTAATTTTGAACCTACCTACTCGACATAGCGCACTCACTAAGTGTCAACTAACTCGTGGTACTTACTTCTGTGCCAGATCCAGCACGCGTTCCTTTTCAGGTCTATGACGGTTCCACCATGTGCTTACGTCAACAGTCTCTTAGACAGCTGGTTCCTAAGAAGTCTCGACCTGCCTTAGAACCAGGTGGTACTCTAGCTGGGAGGACACTTCCGCATGAGCTTGTATAGCGACCGTAATCTTAAGTCTCTGTAGAACTCTTACGACCAAGCGTGCTCTTGTGGGTTAATCGTGCTTTGCGACGGATGTGAGAGCCCCGCTCTGGAGCGACAAAACAGACCTGAGACAACTAACTATGTCGACCTCTATTTGTAATGAGAACCCAATTATCATACGCACCACCCGTGAAAGTCCCTTTTGGTTTTGCGGAGCTTCTGGTGAAGTTTCTTCAGCGTGTCTAGTAGCGTTCCAAACGCTTTCGCTCGCTCCTTGTTTAGCCTAAAGAGTTGTAGAAACTAGTGCTAGGTCGCACCGTGAAGTGGACCCTCCATCCGTCAGCCAGAGCTTGAGTCCTTGGGCGGAGGTTTTTGTGAAGGGAGAGTTCAAGGGCGCGGTCGAGGGGGTTGTAGAGCAACGGAAGTCGCTCGGTAGTAGGCGTAGATGTTTGGTGCGGTACCAGGTGATACGAGGAAGGAAGCGTTAAGCAGGGTTTGGGATTAGTGTTTAAATTTGACCTGGATTTGCCTACAACTTCCCTACCCTACAACAGCCGTTCCCAAGGCTCAAGTTCGGGTTGACCCAGGTCCTTTAAGATAAAGCAAGTATAAGGTAATGGCCGTCTCCTTGCGTCCAAACCTACACGCTCGACCTTCCTCCACCCATACCACAGTAATTCGTACATACCGACTGCCTCCTGCACAACTTTTCCAACCTCCTCGTGCATTTCGTCAAGTTACAAACCTCCCTCGAAACCTTCCTGGTTGGCGGTGCTTTAGAGCTACCTAGCGGTCGTCTACGCTGCCTAAACCTTACCGAAGCTGTGTGAGGAGCAGAGTAAGAAAGAGTCGGATTAGAAAGTTGGTCTTTTTAGGACAGGTTTTTACGTGAGACCTTACCACCCGCTACAAAGCCTCCAGTACCTCTGACTGGATTAAGGGCAGGAGTAGATGTTAAGATGCCGGCCGGAGGGGAGAAAGAAGTCGACTTGCAGAACTGCTACACGAGCTGCGCAAGTTTCCACAGAACTGCGCACGCACGAGAGAAAAGCAAAACCCCGAACGGAACTAAACAACAGTCTTAATCGGTACAATTTGCTAGTGCTGGAATAGGTAGCGCTACAAAGGATACGGTTGTAGAAATAAGCGCTCAAGGCGGTCTTTGCGCGTTGAGGCGAAGTCGGTGCTTGGATTGGAGACGTGATCGGAGACAGGGGTTCGTCGTCTTCCGCTTCGAATTCCTCGTCGTTCAACGACCGCATCGTTTTCCTCAGCAAAGTCGAGAGACGGTCCAACGATCGCTCCATCTCAGGCGGGAGTCCAGAAACGGATGCCGTCGATCCTCTCCGCTCTAAATTGGATTGCTGGAGCTGTTGAGCGGACGGTGCCGACGCCGGCGAATCGTAAATTTGTGAAGAAGACGGGGAGGTGTAGAAGCCGTTAGGCTGGTTTTGTTCTTTGGAAGGTTCTCGTTCGTGTTCGAATTGGGAGTTGTAGGGGGAAGTGGGCGAGGCTTGTTGCTGCATGTAATTAAGGAGAAGTGATTCGTAATGGCGGTGAAGTGCAAGTTCATGTTGCTGCGTCGAATGCTAGAGGAACGTATCAGCACCATTTCATGTTGTTCAAACTTTGTCAGTTCTTCGTTAAAAAACTCCTTCAAAATTCTACTTCACATTGTCTTTTTCCAACCTCTAATCCACTGGTTTGGATAATTATCGTTCTCTCACATGTGCCATTGAACAACAAAGGAGACGCGACTTTCATTTAAAATCAACTGGGAAAGGAATGCTAGCTTCATGCACAGGTTTACGGGGAAAAGGAATCAGGAGCACTTGTTGTTCGTGGCTCCTCACCAGCATTATTTCAACTAGTAATGGTAACTACCTGGCACCGTCATCCCAACGGTCGATCTTCCTTCGCCTCCCAGGAGCTAGGACAAGGGCTGCGAGACAGATAGAGGCAATCATGCTCGGAGCTCCAGCAACTAGGACGAGGAGCGCGAACAGCGTATTCCTTCCTCTCCTCTGCCTCCTTTACTTTCTCATGAAGAGGGGCAGGGCATAAATGAAGGGGAGAAGAAAACGATGGACTAGGGCAACACACCAGCTTCCTGTTGCGCAGTCTCCATCTCTACTCTAATGGCCCGACTTCTGTCCCCAGGCTAGGCTGCTCCGCTTCTAAGCAGCTCGAGTACGCACTTTGGGTCAAATATCGAGCACAGTTTGAGTGAGGATTGCAGAAATATTTTCCGGATGCTCGTTCTCCAACTCGACGAAAGAATCCTTTGGTCTCTCGATACCCTCGTTCCATGAAGGAAAAAACACATTGAAACTTGCTAGTGCTCGCCCAAGAATCGAAATGGGCTTTCAACGTCATGCAATGAACAGGAGGTCGTAGAAATGCGGAAGAAGGGAACAGGCGCAACCTCCTCCACCATACATACATTCCTCCGATGTAGTCCTCCATCCTTCCAAACCGAAGAATAAAAACGCACCGCAAGTCCTCTAAACCTTCCCATGACGCTCTCCAACGTCCCCTCATAATCCTTCAACAGAGCGTTCAGCTGTCGATTCTCATAATGCAACTGCTGATTCTCGACCGTCAGCTGAGCGTTCGACCTCTCCAGTTCGCTCTCGAACCGTTCCTGGGTGATATCGACGTTGAACCGCTTGAGGGCGAAGCCAGTATTGGTATGTACGGCCTGGGCCTATTGTCCACACACACAAGTTGTAAGCAAGGAAGGGACAGGAACAGGGGTAGGAGGGAAAAGAGACCTTCAACTCTTCAGCCTGCCGTTGCAAGGCGACACACTGCTCCTTGTTCGCGCTCAGCTGGGCTGAGAGTTCGGAGAGGAGAGCCCAGAGCCGTTCGAGGTTGGGAGAGTCCAGCACGACCGTCATCCTTCCTTCTTCTTCTTCTTCGCGACTTCTGGCACAACTAGTCACAGGAATGCGGACACGGTGTTGAAACTGGGCAGGCGCGTACGGAGTACCTGAGCGAAAGTGAGACTGCAGGCGTGGAATGGCAAAAACCCTAACCCTAACCTTGAACGGAGTCATCAAAGCAGGGTGGCAATTCTTCTTTCAACAACGAACACGGAAAGCAAGAGCAAGAGAGAGAGAAAGAAGAAGCGAGCTACCCCGCCTGAAAGGAGGGAAAAGCGATTACTCGACTGCGTGTGCTACTGTGAGTCTGTCGTTTTCCATCTAGGTCATGCTACAATATGTTGGGATCATGTTTTCGTTTCATCTGCGTCCTTTTCATTCTGTTGTGCGTCAAATTGAGTGTGGAAGAGGAGTGTGTCGTTGGAGTCGAAGGAAGGCGAGATTTGAGCGGATAGAAGAGGTGGCAACGGTTGTGTCAACACACAACCCAAACATCTATCCTGCTCTACCATCCTGCCTCTCAGCTCAACCCATCGTTTGGAGTTTGGAAAACTGTAGGCTGAACGTGTTTTTTTGACCAAACACGTGTCCCTTTGGCCTCGTTCGGAGGCCGGGAGGCAGGATGCATCTGAATTCAGAAACGGATGAAGCGGTCTCATTGGCCACGTCATGAAGGCAATATTTATTCTGAAAAAGCCAAATCTCAACCCTCGATCCATAATCAATTATCATGGTTACAATACTCCAGAAAGATTGAAGCTTTCTCTGTGTTGATCAGGGTATTGTTTGCTCTTTGTCTTCTGTCTCAGCGATGAATGGAGAATTTGCGCCTATAAATTGAAGCCTTTGTAATTGTATTGCCCTGTACTGCCTGGTTCCCTTTTCATATGTCTAGTGTCCCAACGATTTGGCCGGGAACTTGGTCCCACTGTGTGTCTCCAGCATTCCATTATTTTTCATCTTCACAGTTTTCGGGTTGGGTTCCACCTTTGAGAAGCTTAAAGCGATTTCTCTATCGGCCTTTTACATTCTTTGGAGCAGTCAATCTAGCCTTAACCTCGGGAAACACATTTTCCTTTCATTATTGGACCGGCAGGATAATGTTCCCCCTGATTTCTCGTCGAAATCCTGTTCAGTGTCACGTCATCTAATGTTTATTCGCTGCCTTCCTTCTTTATCATGTTTATGCTCATACTTCAACGTGCTGACGACCAAAGCTACAGATCAACACCTTTGAACCTTCACCTCGGAACCCATCAAACCCAAGAAGCAAGGAGAGAACAGTTTCATGCCTTTTCAGAGCACGCAATTTCTCCGATCCACAATCTACTCTTCGAAGTCGAAATTATTGAACATTCACGAACGGCACAAAGGCCATATACCTCACATACCTCAATCATCTGTACGTCTTTGCTGCTCATTCCATCTCTTCTCAACTGACTGACTCGTCCGTGGCCGTAGTAAAACTCATCAATCAATATGGCGACCGTCAACATTAGAAGGGACGTCTCCGATAAATTCTATCGGTACAAGATGCCCGTTCTTCAAATCAAGATCGAAGGCAAAGGAAACGGCATTAAGACGGTCATTCCGAACATGAGCGACATTGCGCGCTCCCTCAGTAGACCAGCTACTTGTACGTCTTCTGACAATTTCAAACGACAGTGGTACTGATGGTGATGGGCGGGATGCAGATCCTACAAAGTTTTTCGGTTGCGAGTTAGGCGCACAAACCACGTTTGACATTGCCGCCGACCGCTACATTGTCAACGGAGCACACCAAGCCGACCGTCTCCGCGAACTCTTGGATGCTTTCATCGACAAATTCGTGCTCTGTCCTTCCTGCAAGAACCCCGAGACCACGCTCGTGATTGGCAGAGATGAGATGATCACCAGAGACTGCCAAGCGTGCGGCCACAAAGGTAGCGTGGACATGAGGCACAAACTGACTACTTTTATATTGAAGAACCCCCCTTCGACCGGCGGTGGAACGAAGGGGAAGGGCGGGAAGAAGAAGAAGGACATCTCCGGTGCCGCGGATGGGATTGGTGGAGCTGCGGGCGATAAGACTCCGCCTGAAGAAGAGGAAGTGCAAACTGGAGATGGTGATGAGCAGAAGGAGACGATTGCTGGGAAAGAAGTCAATATCCCGACGCTTGCGGAGATCCAGAAGGAGCATGGCAAAGGCTTGGACGAGGATTGGGACGAGTCGGCGGATGTGTCTGAGAGGGTGAAGGAGTTGGAGAACACGTTTAAGAACTCCTTGGGGATGAATGGAGACGATGAAGAGGGAGAGGGGGAAGACAGCCCCTATAAGATTTTTGGAGACTGGGTGAAAGACAACATTAAGGAAGGTGATGTGGAGATCTTCAAGAAGGCGAAGGAGATGAGCATCGAGAAGAAGAACAAAACACTGACGGTCCTTGCTCAAGTTCTCTTCTCTGAGGATGCAGCAAAGGAGGTTGGCGAACATGCTGGATTGTTGAAGAAGGTTTGCACTTTTCTTAATATCTTGAAGAACAAGTGCTGAGGAAGTGGGATGCAGATGACGACCTCTGAAAAGCACCAGAAGTCCCTTTTGGGAGGATTGGAGCGCTTCATTGGCCTCCAGCATCCCGAGTGGTTGACGGACGGGGACAAGACGGTGCAGAATATCTTGATGAAATTGTACCAAGCGGACGTGCTTGAAGAAGAGGTCTTGCTGCACTGGGGCACTCACGTCTCCAAGAAGGTCCGTTCTTCCTCCTCTGCCTTTCTTCTGCTCTCACTGACAGCGTTGCGGGACGTAGTATGTCGATAAGGAGACGAGTGCGAAGGTCAAGAAGCAGGCGAAGAACTTTATCCATTGGTTGGAACAAGCAGATGAAGAGGACAGCGAATAACCTTGATCTGTGTTTGTTTTGCTCAATATTTCCTTGCGCCTGGATACATTCACCTCTCAATGGTCTTCCTTACGACTCAGTTCCTCTCTCAATATTGTACACGTTTCTTGATCTCTGTGGAATGAAGAACCATTTCGTGGCAATGCCTGACCCTGACCGAACTTCATTGAGTGAATCAAGAAGCTGCTCATCGCGCTTGAAACGGCCGCACATAAGTTTGCAATCCCTGACTGTCTGGACGCTAATTCCGTCGACGCGTGGCAGCTTATCGAACGTGCTAAGAGCTCACCCGCGATTCTATAAAGCCCAAAGACTTTTTCGCATTGGTGCCTCATTCAACTTTCCACCCAGTTGCCATCATGTCCCTCTTTCTCGCTGTCCTCCCGCTCGCGGCTTCAGCCACCCTCCTTCCTGGTTATGGGCAGAAGATTTCTACCTTCCCTAATATCACCGCCTGCGCAGCGATCGACTCTTTCTACTCTTGTGAGAATACCACTGCCATTACGAACACTTGCTGCTCGCCTACTCCAGGCGGACTTGTTTTACAGACCCAGGTAGGCGGTAAGATCCTTTACCTAACCCTCTTGCTGAAATTTCGGGTAGTTCTGGAGCACATATACCGGCCTTGAGAAGAAGGGGCAGCTTTTGCCTGAGGGTTCATGGACGATTCACGGTTTATGTGCGCTCTTCCTTCCATTGGCAGGACTTCATACTGATAAGTATAAAAGGGCCGGACAATTGTGATGGTGCGTGCTAGTAGATTCGCTTGATCCCAGAAATTGAACGCTGCAACAGGCTCCTTCGACCAGTACTGCGATTTGGACAGGCAATATGACCCGAAGCCGGACCCTGCGTATGTCTTTATTACTGCTTCTCCTCTTTTGGGTTTTGCTAATACGGTTTATTGATTGTAGGAACTTCACAAGGAACGGAGAGGTGGTTGTCGTAAAACCATGGACGGGAGAGAGCATCACCTCAATGGTGTCTAGGTTTAACAGACCCGGATTACTCGAATACAGCATGTCATCTCTCAATATCCTTCGCGCCGTCTGAGAAATGATGTAGTGAACGCCTTCTGGGTGAACCAAGGAGCTCCTAACGACGCATTTTGGGCACATGAGTTCTCGAAGCACTTCACTTGCACATCCACCTTCGATCTCGAATGCTACGGTCCCACATATAAGAAGCATGCTGAGGTTGTCGATGCCTTCGATGCTACCATTCGAGCCTTCCAGCAATTCCCCACCTTCGACCTTCTCGCTGCTGCCGGGATCGTTCCGTCCAACAAGACCACCTACCCCATAGGAAGCATCATCAACGCTCTCAAGTCCCAAACCGGCGCTGTCCCTCACGTTGGCTGCACTCAAAATGGAACTGTCCTGAGCGAGGTGTGGTACTACATGCACGTTTATGGCACCGAACAATTTGGCAACTTCAAACCAGTCGAGACCACCTTTAAAACAAACTGCGTGAACACGACTGGCATTCACTACCCAGAGAGATCAAGGGGCAGCGAAAGGAGTGTGAAGGGGATCGACTTCCGCAACTAAGTCACTCTTTCTTTACAGTCATTGTGAGACTCCTCGACCTCATCGAGCTCGAGAGGCTGAAATTGAAGCTTTTTATCATACACTGCATCTTGAGCTCCTGGCCGTCCGTTGCTTAATTCAGACATTCGTCAACCTGGGGCCCATGTGTGACCATATCCATACGTCGACCTCTTTATCACTATGAGCGATAAACCTGCTTCATGACCTCGAACAAACGGATCTAGCTTTCTCTTACCTTTGGAAATCCTACTTTGCATCGTAACGTGCAAAGCCATAGTTACTTAACAATCCTCGGATCCTCAGACTACCCCAGAGAGGTGCGTGCGTTTGGTTGGGAGCTAACAGCAACAGCTCCCTTTGTTGATTAAACATGCCTTTGACATTACAACATCGTAGCATCCGCTCAGTTGTTCAGGTTCCAGTCTCAATCATGTATGGTCTCCCTCGGAAAATTAGGATCATCCCATTCTACATTGTCCTTCCTCCATCACTACTAACGTACGGTGTAACATGGTGAGAGGTGCTGTAGAGCAAGGTAGAGAGCAGTGCTCAAGGCTTAAGTGACAGCAGGAGAAGGTGACTTCTGTCTTGAGCCTTAGGTTATGCAACCGCGATATGGGAATATGAAGATGATGTAGATATAGTTCCCAGTGCAAATGCGAGACGATGTCTATGTACAAAATGGGCTTATGGACACGAAGTAGTACGTATAATGTAAGATAAAGGTCACGTATGGGCAGCTAATTAGTGGAATGAAGCAACAGACTAGTAGCACGGAAACCGACAATGAAACCACTTGAATTAGAGCAGGATATAAACGACTAAAGGGAGAAGCAGCTCTAAAGAGCTAGGTTTGTAGTCCAGTCTAAGATAAGATGATACGGTAAAGGAGTAAAGCCAAAAAAAGTGAAAACTGATTCTCAGGTCAACCCGTTCAACTGTATAGTGGCAACTGGATTACCAAAACAATCAATTATTTGTCTTTAGTCCGGAAATGAGAGCGGCTAAGGAAACTCACCTTCGAGTTCCATCTTTCGTTTCGTTCATCAATGTATGACCTGAAAATCAGATTTTAGTAAAGAATCTGTCAACGAAGTAGACTGAGACAAACCCTTCTTCGTCAACCGCACTATAATCGTCATGGAATCCTAGAGCTGCGTTTACATCAACTTCTATTTGTTCGCAAGTTGAAAGAGAAGGCTCACTGAGATTGAGGACCGTTTCGACATGAGTCGATCGCAGACTTTGTCCTTCGGCAGTCGCGAGCAATTTAGCTGTTCTAACTATCTCGTTTATCATTCGACCATTGATTGGCTTCGATGCCCAAGACTTGATATCCTGGAAGGTGATCGATTCTGACAACAACCTCGCTTTCTCCTTCGGCGGCGAACCAGGAAGACTATGCGTCGTGGCTTCCCCATGGTGGCCTTGTCTACGGAGATGAAGAGGAGGTATGAGGTGCCCGTCGGGTAAAGTCGTCACCTGATTCTCGCTTAGAGTTCTTTGGATCATGTGAGGCTTGAGGCGAGCAAGCGATTTCGGCAGGATGACTTCGGCTTCTTGCACCTTTGCTCCAGCTTTATGTAACAACTGAAACACTACTGTTAGGAAGGAGTGAGAGTTAAGGTAAGGCTCGTACGGATCGAAGGATCGTTTCTCGTTTGGAGCGATTGAGAGCGGGGTATTTGACAGCCAGCGAAACACGACTGATGAGCGCTTCGTCGTAGCTGATTGCAGTTAGCATTCAGGTCTCGCCGGAGGGGAGGAGATCACTTACTTTCTCAGCCTCGTGGACGTCATAAACTGCTCTGTACATCACTATCGCTTTCAGCAGGATCAATATGTGAGACGGACCAAAACACCCTTGAACGCATCCAACAAGTCAAGTAGAACAGCGACTGCCGTATTACGATAGGTATCTCTCTCACTCCGTGCTTCGAAATACGTGTCTGCGCCTTCAAGCAAGATGACCGAATTCCAAACGGATGCGAGCTCGACCACGCCCTATTGAAGCGGGTCAGTCAACGCCAAACAAATTGATAAGTTAAATGGCAGACCTCGACGAGAGCCTCCTGATTCGATGCGTTCGCGGCCATCTCAGTCAAGGGGATCCTCTGCAGGGGACGTTCGAGATGTTCCGCAATAGCGAGCGCGCTGAAAGTCTTTCCGCTGCCTGATGGCTACATCGAACACATAGAAAACCTCAGGGATGTATCATGATATAGGAGTATGGACGTACCCCGTGTAGCAAGACTCGCACGCCTTCGAAGCCGAACTTGAGGTCCACGCCTTGTGTGCTCGCCCGCGTCACATTCATGAGAACGCGCTGTAGATCGATGTGTCAAACATAGACAAAATAGGCGGAAAGGAGAGCAGATGCGGCAAACCTTGCTGTCTTCATCCATCAAAAGATCATCTATCAGGGTCTTATCATAAACGACCAGCTGTATGAAGTCAATCAAGAACCTTCCCCAACACTTTACGGCACACATTCGGCATTCATTATTACTCTTCGACCACTGGTGCAGGAGAAGAAAGCATACGGAAAGGTAAAAACAGTAACCATAATGCCACGGGGGAAGGGTGATGATTTCCTTCTCCCTCTCCGCTTCCTCCAAACTATCGAACATGGAGCTGGTGTCCTGAAAGAAGCTCGCGCTCTCTCCTTCCGAGTCAAACTCGACCAAATTCCAATAATCCTAATAAACAGCCCTGTCAGTACGAAGAAGGCAGATGAGTGGTCGGATGACAAAGTCGTTGCGTACCTCGTTTGGCCTCGTCGCTCTCAAGGTTTTGATATCCAACATACCACGTCCAGTGACCATGACTTTGTAAGCGCCATTTGTGCCCACTCTCACCAGTGGACCTTCATACTCGATATGGGTCGGCTGGCAGAACTACAGGGCCACAACAGCAACATTGAGCTGGAAATCGCATAGGAGGGAGTAAACATGGAGACGGACCTGGAGATACTTCCTGCCTCTTTCCAACAACTTCTCGCGCAACGCCGGCTGCAAGGGATAGACGTTGAGGGTCCGGACTCGCTTCAAGTCCTGTATGCATCATAACACAACACGTAACAGAAATCAGTGCTGCCGTGGAAGGATTGAGGGACCGGTACCTTGTAAGAGGCAATCTGACGTTCCACGAGCGTCTTGACGAACGTCGTTCCGACCCATTCGATACGGGTGCCAGAAACGACAAAGTTTCTGTCCACCCATCATGATGAGTATGAGCATCTCTGGGCTTGTAGGGAGAGAACGTACTCGGTGCCATTGTAGTAAGCCTTCTTGACGATGAACGACATCTACAAACTCCTCTCATCAGCTCTCCTCCTCCGAAGATAATTGCACGGGGGAGGGAGACGGGATGAGAATGCGAACCTTCTCCTCACTGGCGGGATCCCTGGTTCCCACCAACTCTCCAAGGGGGAACAAGGTCCATAGCAACTTGAACGGAATGCCATTATCCACGTCCAGTCTCTCGAGCTTCTTAGTCCTGTCCCGCCCGACCATCCGTCAGCCTCACCCACCTGACTCGAAAGCACAGAGGGGAAGACGAACACAGAAGCGAATTCTTCTCGTATGCACTTGATGAGAGCGGAAAGATGCAAGACCCTCAGCTCCAACCGTCTCCTCTTCATTCCGTCCACCTCTTCCGATTTGTCCTCCGCGGTCTCAGTCGCGGCTGCGGTTTCAAGCGCTGGAGCTGACGAAGAGATTGCCTCAGTTTTCCTCTCCTTATGTGTCAGGGAGGATGGGGAGAGGAGAGAAGACGCACTGGATGTGCCACACTTGTGGCAAGGCTGGGATTCGCTCGACAGGCTCTTTTGGAGCGCGAGGGAAGGATGGAGATTGAGTTCGTTCGTATCTTCGTCGAGGCTGTAAGTGCGCCATGGTCAGCTTTGTCAGCTGTCAAATGTCAAATGCAGGGTGGAATTGGGATGGAGTGGTGGGGACTGACATGCGTTGGAGGGCGGCGAGAGCGACGAAGAGGATCTTGCCGTCTATGGTCGGCGTGTCTGACCGGAACTCTTCGAGGGAGGAGAACATGTCCCTGTTATTTCCCCGCTCGGTGTTAATTGCAGTCTCAGCCTAAGAAGAAGGGGAGAGGGTGAAGACGCACTTGAGGCGAGAGATGAGACATTTGCAGTGGAGCGTCACTGAAACGGTTGGGTCTGGATCTACTCATGCAACGAACCTCAACGTCGGCATACAGTCAGAGGTGGGAGGGTAGTCGTACCGGAGGAGGCATCCTTTGGCTCCCGAACCGTGACGGTGAAGCTCATGTCAGCATCGACTGCTGGTTTTTGGTTTTTAGTTTTGGAAGAGGCGCTCTCTTCCCAGGAATTGTTGGACCTGAGTACAGTAATCACATGTCAGAACCTTGAAGGCAGGCGTTGAATGAGGTGGACGTACCAAACCTGATTGATCCTCTTCCAGAACTCTTTCTCCTTCTCTTGTCCCTCGGCTGCCTCTGCCTCCTCTCCGTTGTCCACAGCTCCTCCAGTGGTATCAGCCACCAGAGCGTCTGACTCCACTGCCTTCACATTGACCTCTCCTTCCCCATCCTTCTTCACCTCCTCCCCAACTACCGCCACCCTCTCTGGCTCCCTCCTCCGCTTCTGCTTTTTTTTTTTTTTTTCCCGCCCGACCATCCGTCAGCCTCACCCACCTGACTCGAAAGCACAGAGGGGAAGACGAACACAGAAGCGAATTCTTCTCGTATGCACTTGATGAGAGCGGAAAGATGCAAGACCCTCAGCTCCAGCCGCCTCCTCTTCATTCCATCCACCTCTTCCGATTTCTCTTCCGCGGTCTCAGTCGCGGCTGCGGTTTCAAGCGCTGGAGCTGACGAAAAGATTGCCTCAGTTTTCCTCTCCTTATGTGTCAGGGAGGATGGGGAGAGGAGAGGAGACGCACTGGATGTGCCACACTTGTGACAAGGCTGGGATTCGCTCGACAGGCTCTTTTGGAGCGCGAGGGAGGGATGGAGATTGAGTTCGTTCGTATCTTCGTCGAGGCTGTAAGTGGGCGATGGTCAGCTTTGTCAGCTGTCAAATGTCAAATGCAGGGTGGAATTTGGATGAAGGGGTGAGGACTGACATGCGTTGGAGGGCGGCGAGAGCGACGAAGAGGATCTTGCCGTCTATGGTCGGTGTGTCTGACCGGAACTCTTCGAGGGAGGAGAACATGTCCCTGTTATTTCCCCGCTCGGCGTCAGTTGCAGTCTCAGTCTACGAAGAAGGGGAGAGGGCAGAGACGCACTTGAGGCGAGAGATGAGACATTTGCAGTGGAGCGTCACTGAAACGGTCGGGTCTGGATCTACTCATGCAACGAACGTCAACGTCGGCATACGGTCAGAGGTGGGAGGTCAGTCGTACCGGAAGAGGCATCCTTTGGCTCCCGAACGGTGACGGTGAAGCTCATGTCAGCATCGACTGCTGGTTTTTGGTTTTTAGTTTTGGAAGCGGCGCTCTCTTCCCACGAGTTGTTAGACCTGAGTACAGGAATCACATGTCAGAACCTTGAAGGCAGGCGTTGAATGAGGTGGACGTACCAAACCTGATTGATCCTCTTCCAGAACTCTTTCTCCTTCTCTTGTCCTTCCGCCGCCTCCGCCTCTTCTCCGTTGTCCACAGCTCCTCCAGTAGTATCAGCGACCAGAGCGTCTGACTCCACCGCTTTCACATTGACCTCTCCTTCCCCATCCTTCTTCACCTCCTCCCCAACTACCGCCACCCTCTCTGGCTCCCTCCTCCGCTTCTGCTTTTCCGAATTCGTCTGCGACCCAGAAGCGTGAGCGTGAGCAGCCAAGACTCCGCCAGTGAGGACGACGGCGGTCGTGCCTGCGAGCCACAGAGCTGCAGCCTTCGAGTCGTGCATCTTGTCGACGAGGGACATCCTCAAGTTCTCTTTTCTATTACTCTAGCACTTCGAGTCGTACCGCCACCTGTAAATGTAATTTGTAAACTTGTTTGTAGGGCTGCGTCCGTCTATCCCTCCTCTACTCTACTGCAGTATACTAAGCGCTCTGCGTTATATATCGACAGGAATGTCGGCTGAGTTGGTTGGTGAAAATTTTTTGAGGTGCCTAGTATGGCCCAGTTGACCTTGGGCAGGCGAGCGCTGGAGCGACTGGAACGAATGAATGAATGAAGCGTCGGCGGACGCGCGGGATCGAGATCCGAACAATGCCTGTCAAGGTCAATCAAACAAGACTCTTGTTCCGTTTTCCAGAATAGGCAACTTGCAGTCTTTTCCTTCGATTTGCTGTTCCGATCAGGTTACAGGAATGATGATATCCTTTTTCTTGAGTATGGGTCAGTCGCAGCAGAGAGGGAGGGATGGACAGGCTTTTAAGTGTAATGGGAGCTGGAGTGACGTAATGAGCTGAGGCGATCACCTCTAATTTTCTCGTTCCCTCTTCGTTTCTTTTCTTTCTTCAAGTTTTCTACATGCCAGTGTGACGCCCTCATCTCCTACCTCGATTCCACTTGTATAATAATACAAATTCTGCGTCGATTGTATACCTTTTACCTAGCTGACAGGTCCTTGCTTGTTATTTCAAGCACTGGTTCATTGCACCTTGCCGTCCACTCCGCAAACATGCATATCCTCCAATGCTGCTAGTAACGCTCAATCATGGAGGAGATTTGATGCTGGCAGGGGCAAGAAATGCAACTGAAGTTTTCACGCCGCGTCCCAGTGCCACAAACTCTTTCAAGCCTAGAAAGTGCTCCTTTCTCTTTATTATCATAAGCGAACGATCACCGGATAGAGGCTGCTTAGGAAGTCTGGGGCATGGTAAGGTATCACACTTCAAGTGGCATTGGCGGGAGGAGATGTAAATACCACTGCAGCACGTTGTGTCGTGGTACGAAAAGCGGTTGAGTTAAGCATGGGGACTCGGAGCAGTGAAAGCTGGAGAGATAGCGATTATGATTCGACCTTCCTCCCTTCCTCTTCCTCCGTAGACGTGCTGTGCTACATCAGCTCAAGCCAAGGTCTCGAGTCGCTCGTTGTGGAGGGGACACGCGTAATGGCTGGCCGAAAACAATCGTCGGGAGTCGCTGGCATTCAAACATTTTCTTCAGACCGGACGTTCGATATTGTTACAATGATTACTGGTCCGACCGACCCTTATCGACCGTGACAGTATTCGCAGCCCGCGAAGGAGCCGTCTCGCTCAGCAGTGATGCATTGATGGGTCAACAGCCAGATGTGGAGGAGAAGACGGCCTAGGTAGAGTTGCAAGAACAAGGCGGATGTGAGATTATGCAATTACTTCTGCTTGCCCAAATGACAGCTCTTGGCCAGCTTGCGGCACACAACACAACACACGAGTGAGGGAAAGTCGGCTTTCCCCGTCAAGTTGAACTTGACAGTCTGACAAATAAGTCCACGACGTCCAATCAGTCCCGAGCGTCCTGTATCAACGTCGTTCATTGTGGCACAGTAAGCGAATATATTGACATAAGGCGCTTCGCAACTGCGACTCGGGACTCGTTCAAAGCTTGATTGTGAGTGATGAATTCAAGCTGTTGCGTCGTCACGGTCCCCAAACGGCGGCTCGTGGTACGACGCGAGTGATCAACCTCTACCTCCATGGCGCTTGATGATCAAACTCATGGTGAGTATGAGCCGGCAATGTACTGTTGAGAACGTGAAAGAAACAGGGAAAAGACTCATCTCCCTCTAATGTTTTTCAACACGTCGACCTCATCCCTTCAGAAGCTGAAGTAACGGAGGTAACAGTAACATAGACCCAACCCACCGAGTCCTTGAACCAGACCAAAGCAGTTTGGCAGGCAGAATAAAAAGGCGTGACGGAGCTGCAAGCCAGTGAAATATTGAACGTTATCAGGACGCGGCAAAGCAACCAACAGCGGGAGTTCGGCACACCAACAACACTATAAAGCTAAAAACGAACGACGACGTCTCCCCTTCCTGCCATTCGCTCCATCTGGGATCAGCTGTCCTTCGGTGATCAGGCATTACTCTACTTTGGACCAGGGATACAGCCAGCTTGGGGATTGGCACCACTTGTCTTGTTGGTTTGGCGGGGTACAACACAAAACGTGAGCGCGGTTGCTTGGTTCGATTGGCACAACCTTGGGTCTTGGTTCATTCTTCCCTCAGCTTAATTCCTCTCTTTTACCCTCTCCTTTCATCCTTTTCCTTATCTCTCCCTCAATCCTCCACCCGCAACTTCATCCACGAACATCCACCAAAATTTCAGAAGACGTACACAATCGATGGTCTCGCTCGAACTCTTCCTCCTCCTCCTCCTCTCCCTCACCGCACCGTCCCACTCCCAATCCTACCCAACCGTCCGACACCCAGCCCTGCTCCCTCCAGCCGCCAAACGGCAATCTCGACCTGAAATCGGACGTTGGGCCGCGGGGAATAGGGCACGACTACAGAGCAAATACAGCAGGGAGAACCAAGAGAGGCGGGTGAGGAAGAGGCAGCAGAACGGCACGCCCACCTCTGGTGATGGAGGCGGCGGAGGGACTGGAACGGGAACGGGGACGGGCACTGGGACTGGGACGGGGACGACGAGGACGCAGTCGAGCACTGCGACGTCGAAACCGATCCCGAGGGGAACGGTCGAGTTGACGAATTATAAAGCGGACTTGGAGTACTTTGTGTGTCCTCCCCCTTCATCCCTACATGGTGTCTTGGGTTGCTTAGGAATGAGTGGTTGCAACAGGCACCGTTAGAGATTGGCACTCCTCCGCAAACCTTCAATGTCGTTCTCGATACGGGATCCGCAGACCTGTGGGTGACCTCTCCCAACTGCACAGCTTGCACAGAAGGCGCCTCGTAC
Source organism: Atractiella rhizophila (assembly GCA_021432655.1). Lineage (NCBI taxonomy): Eukaryota > Fungi > Basidiomycota > Atractiellomycetes > Atractiellales > Hoehnelomycetaceae > Atractiella > Atractiella rhizophila. The sequence goes on along the minus strand of MU271180.1, from coordinate 206,544 downwards.
CTCCCTTCCTCCTCAAACACTTCCACAGCCACAAACACACCCTTCTTCATTCGTTATGGTCTGGGTAACGCGACCGGAGAGCTATACACGGATGTGGTGAAGCTAGCAGGGTACAACGTATCAGAACAGAGCTTTGCACTGTGCGACAACGTATCAGTGGACCTGATTCAAGGCCAAGTGAGCGGACTGATGGGTTCGTCTTTCTCTGCCACCCTTTCTGTGTTTCGACAAAGTGTACTGACTGATGTGTGGTGGATGGATGTGCAGGCATGGGTTGGTCTTCACTAGCGACGTCCGACCAAACACCGTGGTGGCAGTCTCTCGCCTCCCTCCCCCGCACCGCCCGCGACGCACTTCCCTTCCCCGGCTTCTCCTTCACCTTCTCCCGTCTGCTGAACGTGACGCCGTACGAGGAGACGGGGTTCGGAGGCTACTTCAGCATGGGATTGATAAATACGACGCTGTATGAGGGAGCGATCGATTGGGTGGATATACCCGATAATTTGGAGAGTTATTGGGTCGTACCCCTGGAGAGGATGGCTATCAATGGGACTAATTTGACGGCGGTGAAGAGCACGAATGTCGCTATTGATACGGGGACCACACTCGTTGGTGGACCTGCAGCGGCTATTCAGGCGCTGTATAGTCTCATCCCAGGTTGGTCGCTTTCTATACCGCTATTGCTACTTGTTACTGGTACTGCTTGAGGATGTTTACTAAGATGGGATTGATGGATAGGGAGCGCGCCAGCAACGGGCGAATTCGAAGGCTACTACTCCTACCCCTGCAACACGACCGTACACATGTCCCTAACCTTCGGTTCTCGAACATACAACATCACCCCCGACGACTTCAACCTCGGCCCCTACACATCATCCGACGAGACGCGCTGTCTCGGCTCCTTCTTCACCCTCGACTTTGGAAAGTCAATCATCACCTGGGTGATCGGCGCCACGTTCCTCAAGAACGTATACAGCGTGTATCAGTACGACCCGCCCGCGGTGGGCTTTGCGCCGTTGGCGAGGAGCAACCTCACCAGCAACTTTACAATGTCCCTCCTCGCGGCTAATCAGTCTAATGCTACGGGAACGCATGGGCCGGGACCGAAGGGGACGCAGGCGGAGGCGTCTCTTCCTCCGTATGAACATTCGTGGGCTACTACGCTTAGGGTTGGTTGGGCGGGCGTGGGGGAGGTCGGGTGGAGAGAGGCGGTGATGGTAGGGTTGGGAGTGGCGGGTGCGGGCGTGCTATTATAGCCTTGGATGGAGATGTAGGTGCATGTGACGCGTGAGGTGGTGGATGACGGTGGGTGGTGGGTGAGACCCTCGTTGGAGGGGACGGACTGCAGTTGCCTTGAATCACATCGTTCATCCTTCAGTCGGATCGGTGTAAGTGAAAGGATGTAACATATAATATATCAGGTTGAGACGTTTGAGGTACTTGGAGGACGTGTGTTTAATAGTATTATTTATGATTTTCCTTCACTTCCCTACCTACCCTTCCCTTCTCTGATGCCGACAAGCCTTGAGTACTTTGAGTACAAATTGAGTACTGATTCAAGATTCAAGTGTTCTTTTTGTTGAAGAAGAATGCGCAATGGATAGGCGCGCCAACCCAGCTCTGACGGTTCCAATGTTGCCACCTTTCATGTCATCGTGCTCGAAACTAGTGCGGAACCTCAGGACGTCCAGTCCCAACTTGCTCCATAGCACTGCAAGCGGTGGCACGTTAGACAGATGGTCCTTCATTAGAAACAAAAACACACATTATTCTCCAGACTCCTTTACCCATGACGAATTATAGCCCTCGCCTACTCCACACCCTTCCATCACCGTCCTGGTAGCCAAAATATCTTCTTGATACCAATCTCCAAAGAATAAGAGAACACGTAACACCGGTTCACTTGTCTCATTCATCTGTCCAACTCCAGCCTGCTCCAGCCGCTGAACTTCAAAGAACCAGGGGATGAAAGAGAGCAAATCGGAACACTTTACCGCACAGTAAGCAATGGATATATGTTCAATCACTGCGGCATGTTTGAGATTCCTGAAAAACTGGGCGCAAACTAGGTTCGAAGTTTCCTCACCACCATCGAGGTTGAGGTAGGTCAGTTGTTTGAGCCGTGATAAGTTGAGCGGTCTAGAGTCGAGAGGTCTGGGCGGGATGGAGGTATTTCCATCAGGCAAGGTGCCGGTAAGCTCGATTGTCAGATATTTTAGATGAGCTGGCAGAGGGGAGCTTGACATCGAGGTTGGGAGAGGACTCGGGGTGGTGAGGCTCGGTTCAAGGAGAGTGTGTGGGAGGGAGAGCCGTACGAAAGGTGGATATGTTAAGAGCGTTAGGGATATGGAGCCAGGAGGTAATCGACGACTGTCTAATGCCATGAAGGAGGGAGAGAAGGAGGAATAGTCTTCTGCTGCCTGAATGGAGAGCTGTACAATCGTCCCCCTCATCCTCTGCATGAAGTCCTCTACCTCCTGCTTCCTCCATTGTCTTGAACCCATATGTCCAAAGGTTACAACCTCCAGCTTTGGCAAGCCCCCAATTGCATTTAACACCATTGTAGCCTCCTCTTCACTCCAAAATGCGTCCAGCCATACCTTCGTAACATTCGGCGAACCCAAGATGACCACTTCCACCATCTTAACATCCATGCATTGTCGAAACTGGAGTTGCTTCCACAGACGTCCAGAATCAGCATACAGTTTTAAACGTGTATGCTTCTTCAACACAGAATAAGGTTCCTTCCAATAGGGGGCTGAAACAACACTCCAGTGCTTGCAGATGCGGGAGATGTTCCAATTTGCATCCCCTGTTGCCACAAGACAACTGAAAATGAAGGAGAGCAGCTCAGGAGGCAAGCATGAGATAAAGCATGTCCTATCCTTTGTAGTAGGGGAAAATGAGAGTTGGATAAGGCTCACAGCTTGATGGAAGGATACGAGGGATGACGATTCATTATCCGTGATAGGGACAAAACCATTTTTGGCCACAGAGTATGAGGCAACAGGGGCAAAGATTGCCTGCGACCAATCGGAAAGAAGAGGAAATGTGCGAGAAAACACACTCCTTACTCCTTGGAATTCATGGTCTGAAAACTCTTCGCCGTTCCCAAATTTGACTGTGACATTTTCAAGATCGAACCTAACGCAAAGATCCGCTCTACCATCTTGTTCGGCCCTGTTTCCGAATGAATGTAGGAGGCTTGGAAGGGAGAAATAGAATAATTTCGAGGACACATTTGCAGGAGAGTGATAAGCATGTCTAAGAGGTAAGACAAAGGTGATCCGGAGGGAGTGAATTGACCGTGGCAGATGAAATAGGAAAGAAGGAAGAATGGACAGATGCAGGGAAGCGGTGTATGCTGTTGGGCTGATGAGATGGGCACATGCAGTTAAGTCTGGTCCCTAAGACATAGATCTATGTTAGATGAGATAGGAAGAGATGAAGAAAGGTGCATTGTTACAACACAAAATGGTATCCCTGACGTTGCACAGCTTTTAATACAAAGCTGACGGGCATATTCAAGTTCCTTGTTCACATCAGTGTATTTTGACAGTTTGAAGAGGAGTAGTTCAACCATTTTCTCTCTGGCAATAGCCTCACAGTGCCTGCTGACTTTCCTGCTCAAATCGATTGCTTCCTCATGAACCTTGACTGCTTTTAGGAACTGGCGGTCCTGAATGTAAACAGAACCCAAGTCTTCAAGGCAGTTGAGTTGACCCTTAACATCTTTCAAGTCCAAATAAAGACCCTTCGCCTCCTTGAATCGACTTATTGCCACCTCAGTGCACCTGTGAACGTGTGCAATCTTGGCCATGGTATGAATGCGACGGGTGACAGTGTACACATCTTCATGTCCTCGACCCAACCGGTCCGCCTTCTCAAACAGTTTCAGTGCCTGCTTGTTTCTCCCACAATGCCTCTCAATCTGCCCTATGCTGCGAATGCAGTGAGCCTCACCATGCAGATCTCCTGCCAGCAGATAGAGCCCCATCGCTTCCTCAAGCAGTTTCACTGCTTCTTCAATCCGCCCTTGATGTTGCTCAATCTCCCCCATGCTACAAATGCAGTGAGCCTTGCCATGCAGATCTCCTGCCAACAGATAGAGCCCCATCGCTTCCTTGAGCAGTTTCACTGCTTCTTCGACCCGCCCTTGATGTTGCTCGATCTCCCCCATACAGCGAATGCAGTTGGCAGCCATTTGCCAATCTTCCAACTGGCCATACAATTGCTTTGCCTCCTCAAACCATTTCAATGCCTTCTCATTTCGCCAACAAAGCTGCTCGATCTCCCCCATGTTGCAAAGGCAGCAGGCCGCACTGTGCCAATCGTCCACCAGCAAATACAGTTTCATTGCCTCCTCAAACTGTTTCAGTGCTTCCTCAAACTGCCCTCGGTGTTGCTCGATCTCCCCTACTCTGCGAATGCAGTCGGCCGCACCATGCCGATCTTCCACCTGCAGATACAACTTCCTGGCTTCCTCAAACAGTTTCTGTGCTTCTTCGGTCTGCCCTCGATGTTGCTGAATCTCCCCTGTGCCACGAACACAGTGGGCTTGCCCATGCCGATCTTCCACCTGCAGATACAGCTTCATTGCTTTCTCAAATTGTATCAGTGCTTTCTCAAACTGCCCTTGATGTTGCTTGATCTGCCCCACGCCACGATTGCAGTGGGCTTGCCCATGCCAATCTTCTACCTGCAGATACAGCTTCATTGCTTTCTCAAATTGTATCAGTGCTTCCTCAAACTGCCCTTGATGTTGCTTGATCTCCCCCATGCCACGATTGCAGTGGGCTTGCCCATGCCAATCTTCTACCTGCAGATACAGCTTCATTGCTTTCTCAAATTGTATCAGTGCTTCCTCAAACTGCCCTTCATGTTGCTTGATCTCCCCCATGCCACGAATGCAGTGAGCCTCGCCACACTGATCTTCCACCAACAGATACACCTCCATTGCTTTCTCAAGCCATTGCACTGCTTCTACAATCCGTCCTCGATGTTGCTCAACCTCCCCTATGCTGCGAATGCTGTGAGCCTCACTATGCTGATCTCCCACCAGCAAAAACAACTCCCTTGCCTCTTCAAAATGTCTTAAGGCATTCCCAATCTGGCCTCGATGTCGCTCAATCTCCCCCATGCTGTGAAGGCAGCGGGCCTCCCCATGCTGACCTTCCACCCGCAGATACACCCGCCTCGCCTCTTCAAATTGTTTCATGGCTTCTTGAATCTGCCCACGATGCTGCTCAATCTCCCCAATACTGTGAATGCAGTGGGCAAGGCCATGCCAATCTTCCACCACCAGATACAACTCCTTCGCCCTTTCCAACAGTACTAGTGCTTCCTCGAGCTGCCCTCGACAGCGCTCGATCTCCCCCATGCTGTGAATGCAGTGTGCCTGGCCAAACTGATCTTCAACCCGCAGATACAGCTCCTTTGCCTCCGCCAACCGCTTCAGTGCTTCATCGTTCTGTCCACAAGACTGCTTGATCTCCCCCATGCTCCGAATGCAGTGCGCCTGGCTACGCTGATCTTCAACCCACAGATACAGCTTCTTTGCCTCCTCCAACCGCTTCAGTGCCTCATTATACTGTCCATGAGACTGCTCAACCTCCGCCATGCTACGAATGCAGTGGGCCTCACCATGCTGATCTCCCACCAGCAAAAACAACTCCCTCGCCTCTTCAAATTGTCTCAGCGCCTGTTGTGTGTTTCCCTTCTGTTGAAAAACTGACCCAAGAGCCCTAGTCAATTCGGCTGTGATTGGAGACATATGATGAAATGTTGTGTAGGACAGAGCACACTGGACCAATGCTACTGAGAGGAGGTTTTGATGATGCATAAATTCCCAAATTTCTACTAAGAAATTGAGAACAGTTGTCAGATCATTGAGGTGTTCGAAAGCAGCCATAAGGACATGTTCAAGGTTGGAACAATCGCTGCGAAAGGATAGCAGTCCCATCTTTTCAACACCATCCTTGAATCGTTGAGCATTTGCACGAGCCTTATCAATGAGGGCTTCAGCTAACTTTTCAAGACATACCCCCCCGGCTGTAGAAGGTGGATTGGCACGCAAGACCAAGCTATTGACATATCGACGAATTGGGACCAGCATACGCACTCGAACAGAATTCGTTAGGGCATCAGTAACATCTTCAGCCAGTCCAGCACTTAAGATTGAGGTGATGATCATGGAAGACTGTCCTGAGCGATGAGGTTCGGAGTTATCCGCCATTGCTACAATGTCTTCAGCAAGAAGACCATCAGGACTCCACGATAACAGGCCGAGGATAAAAGTACAAAGATCACGATCTTCTCTGCGACCAAGTGCATTGATTGTAAAAGACATTGAGGCTTCAAGGCTGACCTCTTCCTCGCTCGAAAAGAAATTTGCCTTATTTGCGTCCCACTCTTCCAGTAGATGTTTTAGTCCCTTGGTTGGTTCTGCATTGGCATAACGAATGAAGAGGTTGATGGACATGGCATGATAATCCAGCTTGGCGATAATGGTCCTGATTAGCCGTGCATCATCCTCGGTATATTCTTTCTGTGGGACGTGCATATATTTGAACATACCCAGTGCAACATGGTGGCTCAAGCCTCCAATCCTCAGCGCTCCAAATCTCACACCTTGCACATTCACACGCATAGCCTGCTCGCCACGGTGTACTATGGCAAGAATGGAACCAGAGCTCCATCTGGTTGAAAAAAGAGCCTGAAAGAATGGCTGTAGGTTATTCTCATCAAGCTGAGCGGTGATCCAAAAATCATCCAAGATTAGAAGACACTTGTGAGTGTTCAAATATCGTGTGACTGTCCCAAGGTCTTCGTCACCACGTCCACGAGCTAATCCAAAAACGTTCCTGCGAAGGTGGGAGGAGAGAGAGGAGAAGGTTGAGAAGGCATCACATCGTGCCCAAAAACGAAAGTCTTCTTCCTTACCATCCATCACGGTTGTGAATTCATCCTTGATCTGGTCTGCATGCAGGACTTTCAGTGCCACAGTAGACTTCCCGTTACCTATGCTGCCAATAATAGCAATGTGCTTCTTGTCCTTAAGGATGAATTCTATCGCCTTCCCAACTTCCTCATCTCTCCCATAACAAGCCGTTGGAGGAGGTAAAGGAATCTTCCCATATGCTATGACACGATCTTCGCGTTCTAATGAACAAAAGTTAGCATGCAAGTACCAAGGATGCGGTATGTACCTTTCACCAGACATCGAGCAGCACTCAACACGTCATGATTCATCGCTTCCATGTAAGCCTTTGTACAGCCGGCAACATCATTTTTTCGCTCCCAGTCCTGCCACTTGAAATCTCGGAATGTATCGACCGAGAAACGGTGGTAGCAATGCCCCGTCCTCCGGTCTCGCATGATAACATTCACGTCGTTCGAAACCCTTGAGCAATCCACGACTATGGTCTCCAATGCTCGTGCGACGTCATCTCGAGTGTGGCACAACTGGATGGCAGGCGTAATGCCAGAACCGAGGGACACAAGGCAGGCGATCTCACCACCGTGTCCCCAGATTCGCTTCGCTTCTTCAAGGGCTATTGTCGTAGGGTTGTCGCCACCCAGGCCAACGTGACTAATGGAATCCATGATGAGAGGAGGAAAGAAGGGATGGCGTGCAGCAGTGGCTCTTGCAGCTTCCCAGACCATACAAGTGGAAGCAGGGGAACCCGAAGAGGAGGCAGCATCGTGAATATCGTAGGTGCGCAACTCCGTAGAAACGGCGACATTGGCCCCGCAGGTAGAAACGATGAAAGTTTTGCATCTGTCTTGCACAGAATCATCTTTCATAGATAGCAATTTCGCAGAATCGTGAGAAGTGTTCATATGCCGTTGGATGATAGCGATGAAAGTCTCTTCAAGCTTCTCCGCCGAGTAAACGTACTCGCCACTCGAGATCGAGGTGTTTTCTCGGGACACTTTCTGCGCGATTTCTTCACATGCCGTAATGCACTGGCGAACAGTCATTCCCAGCCTCCCAAGCATGAGCGCGATCCATCCGCCTGTTGAAGTTCCACAGGTTAGATCAAATATATCGCACGGGCGAAGCTCCTCGTCAATAGGCACATCAAGAAGATGTGCAACTTGAGTCATGATGTGTTCCAGCATGTACGGTGCAAAGGAGCGCATGTCCCCGCTATCAATGCAAAGGATTCGCAATCCCAAGGGATTCTCTCTCTTGATGTTCTCAGGGACCTTGAAGATCTTGACGGAATGATCTGCAGACATATGGGCGGACAGTAAAGGGTTAGATTGCAAGGCGATCGTTGACATCCAGGGTCGGAAGCGTCAATAGTGCCAAAAATTTGAAGGAAGAAGAAAAATGCGTGAGTTCGAATGGGTCCTAGCACCAATTTCATCAGCTTCCATGGTTTGCAGGTAATCCTCAAAAGCATAGCATGTTGGCGAGTTCATCAATCAAACCGCCTTGACGCTCAATATTTCCCATCTGGATATTTCATGGATACCACAACTAATATTCTCCACAAAGAGACGTAGAGGCTATTTGGAATCCATTCCTCCGTCAACACGTACGTTCACTGTGACAGATGAAACTCGAGATCGCGAACAGACTGCTCCGCTTCGACCTCTATAAAGAAGTTCAACGGTAGTCAGGCGCTTATTAAGATCGCTCCCACTTGCATCCCTTTCCGCCATCAAAGGAGAATACTGACAGAGGAACTACTTTCCGTGCTCGCCAACTGAAATATACTCTCCCGATCACTTGAATATTTGAGATGACGGTTTTCCTTAACAAACAAAACTCTCGTCGTCGATTGTTGAAGCTAGTTTGCTTTGCGTAGCGTGAGCACCTCAAACGTTCGCGGTCAAAGGGCAATGGTGAATTTGGAACTCTGAATATGAGTCATGTTCTCACACCATGACTCCTTGACATTTTTGCACTGTGGTGTTTATCCAGGGCTATTCCTATCTGATCTCTATCTCTGATATTCGGATGCGAAAGAAATGTTTTCATAACGATTATAATCACTTCTTATATTTTGTCGAAAAAGCGCAATGAAGCGTCTCTCCACCCTCCTCCATGCTTCGACCAGCGCCTCCCTCCACACTAGCACACCAACGGCAACGTATACCTATGGAGCGTTCCACTCCTCCTCCCTCGCCTCCTTATATCCCTCTCCAGTCCCGTTATCCAACACTAGCATGGCTCCAATGACGACCTCGCTCCCCAGTCAGGTATCTGCTCCTCCCGTTTCTTCGCTGGGTCACATGGCCGCCATTGGTAGAAGTAGAAGAGGAAGAGGCGGACGGCATACTAGTAGGGTAGTCAGGGGTGGATTCGTTGGGAGGGTTGCTGAAGAACAAAGTAGAAGAGGGAGTGGAAGTCGGCGCGAAAACGACAAAGAAAATGAAAATGAAGAGGGAAAAGAAACTGCGGGTGGAAGTGCAAGTGGAGAAGTAGAAGGAAGAGGAGGAGGAGAGCTCGGAAATACACGACATGACATCCAACACCTCATCCACCGCATCATGGGCGACCTGCGCGATCTTCGGCAGATAGAGAAACAGCTTCGATCCGAGGCGAGGGCTATGAGGTCGTTCTTGAGGCTTGCGGTTCATGCTGTGGAGCGCGGGCGTGAGGAAGGTGGTATCGAACGTAGTAAAGGAAAGGAGGAGCTGGAGGAGGAGGGAAGTGGAGTGAAGGAGGTACAGTGGAGAGCTGAAGGCCTTTCGTCGTATCGCGCTTTTGGTACGGGTATCAATTCGCTCGCTCCTTCATCGCAAGCACCATCAACATCACCCTCAGCATCAGCATCAACATCGGTACCACCTCCCACGCAATATCAAAATGGACAATTGGCGGAAGGAGACGACGCGGAAGAAATAAGAGAAAGCGACGACTATAAAGAGTACGAAGAAGCGGTGCTCAAGAAAATAGCCAAACTGAGGAAGCAGATAGTGGTGTTGGAGGGGAAGATGGTGGCGCCGGAGAAGGACAGGAGGATACAGAGGCTGAGGGGTCGGATCTTCACGCTGCAGAGCAGGTTGAAGCCGGAGTCTTGGAGGAGTAGGAAAGCGCTGCGGGAGAAGAGAATGTTTGTCCTCCTTTCCTTCTCACTTTCTCTCTCCTCTTCAAACTGGGAGAATTTAACTCCACGTGTTGGTTGGTTGATTAGGTCCCTATTCAAGGCTGTCCAAACAGATACGGTATTGATGGAAAATGCGAGTACGAGCCATAGCCATGAAGACGACGCTTCAACTTCCCTTGCTGACATTGTGCGGATGTCAAAAGAACAGACATCTACAGACCGCTTCAAGGCGCCGAAAACTTCCATACCCGACTTCCACAGGGGCACTGAGGCCATCCTGCATCCCTCCTACCTAGCCACCCCTCCGCCTCTTCGGAAATTGGGCACCAATCAGGCGTGCTGCAACAACAGGAAGGAGATGGTTATCCCATGGCTGCGAGCTTCTTGTTTGAGCTGTCGAAGCAGATGCTGAGTGTGAAGGGAGTGGAGGGAGAGAAGGAGATGGGATTGGATCCGAGGGCAGGGAAGCAGAAGCGGGAACGGGAACCCAATGGTAGTGCTCTCCCAAGTTCTATATCAGAGGACCCAGCATCTTCGTCTCTCCCGCCGCTAGCTCCAGGAATGGAATTTCAAAAGCCCTCCAGATCCCGATCGAATGGGAATAGCACCAACACGAGGCTGGAGCCACTCTCGCTCGAACCCCTTCTTCCCCATCCCAACTTCCCCACCCTCCCTCGCCTCAAGCATGCCCTCGAGCGCTGCCTCACCAATCCCGGCTTGCACATGCTCGTCGACCCGAGGACGGGTGTGAAGAACTTTGATATCCCGGTAGAGATACCGCCGCTCGCGGACGTCGATTGGGACGTCATTGGATCCTTCACCAAACCATCGTGCGACAAGAAACTGCTGCAGCTCCTCGACCTCGTCCCGGTCGGCTGTCCGTCAGAACGCGAAGCTGGAGGGGGAGCAGGAGCAGACTCGCAGTCTAAAGAGCACACACGCCAGGAAGCAGGGCCGATGTTCGTCTCGTCGACGAGCCAGGTCGGAGGACCTCTCGAACAGATCTTCATATCACTCAGTAGGGCCGGACCGAACTATTCCATGTTGAAACATGCCTCGTTTAGGGAATCGAAGACGCCGTTTGGGAGTGGAGCATTGAAACCGGCGGCGGTGGAGTTGGTGCGGATCAAATCTGGCGGAGAGGGAGAGGACGGTGGTGGAGGGAGGTACGCTGTGGATGCGGCGAAGTGGGACACGGAGAGGGATGCGGATGCCATGCCGGGTGTTCATTGGTTCAATATGCTCTCTAAATTTGTCAGTTTCCTTTCTTTGATCAGTCCTCGTAGGTCTCAAATCTAGGGTCTTTTAGGGCACCCTAGGTGAAGCTCTCTTGACTTCAGAGGGAGACAAATTCGATGATTATCTGCTCACCCGCCCGAAGGAGAAGCAACCAGAGAAGCTGGAACATGTATACCACTATTCTAGAGTGCGCTCATTCTCCTCCTCTTCTTCTCTTGGGCAATCGCAGACTGATAAAATTGACGACAGGTGGGACGGCTCATTGTTCGCTCACAGCTCGATAGTTGGAATCCAAACTTGCCCAAACCCGCTTTCGACGTTAAAACGCGGGCTGTGATGCCTTTGCGAATAGATCCAATGAACTACCAGGTTCGTCCTTTATCTTCATCCCTCTTTCCCTTCTCCCTGATCCGTTGCGACGATGTAGACGGGAATGTATTACCGCCTAACGACACGCGAGGGCGAGCTTGAATCATTTGAGCGAGAATACTTTGATCTCATCCGGAACGCCTTCCTCAAATACTCCTTTCAAGCCCGTCTTGGGAATATGGATGGCATCTTTTGTGCGCATCATAATGGAAAACAGTGGTTTGGGTTCCAATATATACCTCTCGAGGATATGGACGCTGCTACCTGTGGGAGCGTGCAGCAGGCGGAGCAGGCTTTTGGACTCTGTATTGAGCTGTTGGAGAGGGTGTTGGTGGAGGCAACGGAGATGTTTCCGAGAGAAGTACGTAGCTCATCCTCTCCTCCAACACTCTCTAACTGATCCTCCTCTTGACTTGGCGATAGAACGTCAGACTGGTCTTCGACGGGACAGGTAACCGTTTGGCGGTTTTCGTCAATCCGACTTCAGATCCTGACAAACGAGTGTGTATGCGGATCAAAACTGAGTCCTACCTCAACGGTCGTCACGTCGGTCGAGATGTCTCCTTCACTAATTTCGCAGACGGAGGATCGCTGGATGGGATCGAGTGGACGGTGAAGATGACCATTGAGGTGGAGAGCGAGGTTGGAAAGGTGAAAAGACGACATGATCTGATGCTCGATAAAGTCGCAAGATCTCACTTTTTGCCTCCGGATCTGTTGGATGAGGAGGTGGAGATGGCGCTTGAAGGTGTGGAGGAGCAGGTGTGGATTGGGACGAGGGAGAAGAGGAATAGGATAATGCTTCTGTGCGTATTCTTTTCACTTCTTTTTTCGTTCTCATAATTCCCGCTGATGTTGATGCCTGTAACGTTTCAAGTCCTGGACACAGTTATACCAACGACCCGCCACGTATGGTCCACGAAATTCGACAGCTATCTCTGAAGGCCTACAATCAGGCAACGGGGAAGAAGAACGAGGTTGTGGATCCGGACATGGAGAGGGAACTCCCACGTCACCTAGCCTATACGGCCGCTCCCAACTCATCTGACAGTCCTCCACCTGTCTCGGCCTCCAGCGACAACGAAAAGGTGCCTTCTCCTTTAACTGATACTGCGGCATCCAACATCGAGTCGCTTGCTACGCAACGTGTCATGCCCTCAGGCGAATCCTCAGTCTCAACGGACAACACGTATATATCGTCTTTCCGTAAAGAGCACGTCGCTGACCCCGATCACATTACTCCCCCACCCTCCACCTCTACAAATTCCGACACTAGTCAAGAACCGCGAAATCGAGCACTGTTTCCTCTTGGTTAGAAAAAATATCGCGGCTGCGATAGACTTAGCTTCGCTTTCAATTTATGAGCGCACGATCGTTTTTTACAACTAACTTATTTCGGTTGCAACTCGATTTTTGGTAGACATTCATCATTCCTCTATACTACGTAGTAGATAAAGCACATTAGCATTAGTATAGTACATATAGATATTGAAACAGTAATCGAGTAATGTCAACTCCGCTGTGTCATCTCTGCCGTACAAACTGCTTCAGCCACTCATGTCGCAATCACGTTGTTGATTTGTGAACCAGGAAGTGGTCAAGTCCAGCAAACGACCAGAAACGACGATTGGTGTGGTGAGCCACTTCCTCTTTATGATATGATATGACATCTGCTGTTTCCCTGACAAGACAACTTCAGGTGTCCTTCCCTGCGCCAACCTCACCCCCACACATCTACCTCAACTCCCTCCTTCCCCCATCATCGACCCTCCACTCGCTCGACTCCACCTTCTCCTCGCTCTCCGCCCACCTCGCTCACACCCACTCCACGCTCAACGCCACACTCGACAACACGCTCGAGTCCATCCAGCGCTCCCTCCCGCGAGTCGAGAAGTTCGACATCGAGATATTCAGGGAAAATGTCAAGGCGCTCGAGGCTGTCATCGAGCAACTCCAGGCCAAAGGCGCTTTTCCATCTTCGAACGGGACTAGCTCTAGCTCAGGGAAAGCAGGAGGTATAAATCAGGTCCTTTCGCAGCTGTCGCTGCTCTCATCGCTCAACTCTCGCCTGACGCTCAAATATGGCACGATTACAGCCCAAATACAGCAGGGAGAACCAAGAGAGGAGGGTGAAGAATAGGTAGCAGAACGGCACGCCTACCTTTGGTGATGGAGGCCGCGGAGGGACTGGAATGACTGGAACTGGGACTGGGACAGTGACGACGAAGACGCAGTCGAGCACTGGGGGAACGGTCGAGTTGACGAATTATAAAGCGGACTTGGAGTACTTTGTGCGTCCTCGCCCTTCATTCCTATGTGAGGTCTTGCCTTACTTAGGAATGAATGATTGCAACAGGCACCGTTAGAGATTGGCACTCCTCCACAAACCTTCAATGTCGTACTCGATACGGGATCCGCAGACCTGTGGGTGACCTCTCCCAACTGCACAGCTTGTGCAGAAGGCGCCTCGTACCTCCCTTCCTCCTCAAACACTTCCACCTCTACAAATACACCCTTCTTCATCCGTTACGGCCTTGGGAACGCGACCGGAGAGCTCTACACGGACGTGGTGAAGCTAGCAGGGTACAATGTATCAGAACAGAGCTTTGCACTGTGCGACAACGTATCAGTGGACCTGATTCAAGGCCAAGTGAGCGGGTTGATGGGTTCGTCGTTCTCTTCCACCCCTTTCTATGTTTCGACAAAGTGTACTGACTGATGTGTGGTGGATGGATGTGCAGGCATGGGCTGGTCTTCACTAGCGACGTCCGACCAAACACCATGGTGGCAGTCTCTCGCCTCCCTTTCCCGCACCTCCCGCGACGCGCTCCCCTTCCCCAACTTCGCCTTCACCTTCTCTCGTCTGCTGAACGTGACGCCGTACGAGGAGACGGGGTTCGGAGGCTACCAGCTTGACAAATAAGACGCTGTATGAGGGAGCGAGAGACTGGGTGGATATTCCCGATAATTTGGACAGTTATTGGGTCGTACCCCTGGAGAGGATGGCTATCAATGGGACTAATTTGACGGCGGTGAAGAGTACTAATGTCGCTATTGATACGAGGACCACACTCGTTGGTGGACCTGCAGCGGCTATTCAGGCGCTGTATAGCCTCATCCCAGGTTGGTCGTTTTCTACTATTGCTGTTGGTTACTGGTACTGCTTGAGGATGTTTGCTGAGATGGGATTGATGGATAGGGAGCGCGCCAGCAACGGGCGAATTCGAAGGCTACTACTCCTACCCCTGCAACACGACCGTACACATGCCCCTAACCTTCGGTTCTCGAACATACAACATCACCCCCGACGACTTCAACCTCGGTCCCTACACATCATCCGACGAGACGCGCTGTCTCGGCTCCTTCTTCACTTTGGAAAGTCAATCACCACCTGGGTGATCGGCGCCACGTTCCTCAAGAACGTGTACAGCGTCTATCAGTACGATCCGCCCGCGGTCGGCTTTGCGCCGTTGGCGAGGAGCAATTTGACGAGCAATTTTACTATGTCCCTCCTCGCCGCTAATCAGTCTAATGCAACGAGAACACATGGGCCAGGACCGAAGGGGACGCAAGCGGAGGCGTCTCTTCCTCCGTATGAGCATTCGTGGGCTCCTACGCTTAGGGTCGGTTGGGCTGGCATGGCGGAGGTCGGATGGAGAGGGGCGGTGATGGTAGGGTTGGGAGTGGCGGGTGCCGGCGTGCTGTTATAGCCTTGGATGGGTGAGAGACGTGCATGTGACGTATGCGGTGGACGAGGTTGGTGGTGGGACCCTCGTTGGAGGGGACGGGCTGCAGTTGCCTTGAATCACATCGTTCATCGTTCAGTCGGATCGATGTAAGCGTCATGAAAAGCTTTAAAGACTGATCATTTCCTGACGGCCCCTGACGGCTGAGGGGACGGGAACGGGTACTGATCACTACCTACAGAGGAATGGTCAAGCCTGATGACTGAATGATGGACTACGCATGATCTGATGGGTCCCGGTTAGGTACTGATCATTAATGAGACTGAAAAATGTTATTTTTACGACACGAGCATGTACTTCAAGTCAATATATAGTGAACCTAATGATTAGGATAAATTTTGAAACCGAAGAAATAGATCTGCTTCTGCGAGATCATTGACATGGTAGAAACCATCGTCAATGGGATCTGGTTGAACATAGCAACTGCGAACAATACTAGTGGGAAGATGGAATCTGAATACCTCCTGTTCTTTGATGAAAGGCATCCCTGACAAATGGTGCCTTCCGACCCACTGGTATTCACGAAGTAATAACAGCTGGAACTCCCGCCCATCCACACGACAAGAAAACAAACGGACTAGTTGCCCAAAAGAGATAGTGCAGTCTTCATTTCTGATTATTACATCGTCGTAGCGTGGTTTCCCGCTCGTTTGCCAATCAGGGTGGCAGCGGATGAGGTCTTCGTACTCCCTTTCATCCATCCATGAGTTGAACGGGCAACGGAAGAGCGTGTAATCACAAATCTGGGAGATACATCAATGACTATCTTGAATTGAAGGTGGACATACCATAGACCGATCAATCTGCGGCAGCTGCTGTTGGCGGACACGCACTGGGGTCGAAGGATTGATCAGCCGAAGGAGGAAGAGTCGAAGAGCATTGATAAGATCTTGACGTGTGTTGAATTCTATTGCTATTTTGCAGAAGTAGGCTTTAATATAAAAATCCTTTGACGAGCCGCAGAGACAGAAAGTTGACGTCTCACGCTGAGGCGAACGTTGTTCCTGTGCACCACGGTCAAGCCGCGATGCATTGGCTGCATCAAACCGTCGTTGAATCGCTTGGAGCTGCATCAATTCAAATGCACGAAGAGTACCTGCTTGAGCTAAAGTTAACTGTGAATATGTGAACTCACTGATTCTTCAGTTTCTCCATCGATCGTACTGCGAACAGCGCGAGCGATGACGTTCTCTTTGAGAGGACGGTGCGCTCGCTCCCCATGTGCAGTGGTCTGATGGTCCAGCGTTCCACCTTTGCTGATCATGTCAACAAAATGTACAGGTAGGTGACCCTTTGGAAATTTAGTCGACATGCCAAAATGCTCGTGCAGTGTCTAAACCCCAACATTAGGAAATTGGATTAGAGACTCCCTCAGAAACTTGAAATGTACCGTGAGAGCAGGTTCAAAGGATAAAATCTTCTCATTTCGCAGCACTGCGATTTGATCTTCATCTTGAACGTGCATCTTGACAAGAAGCTCGAAGACAGCTAATGATCGTAAGGCAGGAATAACCTCTTGTTCGATCTCAGCGGGAAGAATCCCGATCATAGCAACAATTAGGCACTGCCAATTCTATGATTAGATATCAGCAATACTGAAGCGGAGAGGTACTTTCATCGTATCCTGAATTTCCATGCAGGTAAAGCTCTCCAGGCTAGTCAATCCTCGTTTGGGTACATGACGTAAAGAGCCATAGGGAGGGAGAGGAGACTGTAATAAAAATTGATAAACAAACTGGATCTACATAAACAATTACTCACTATGAGTCCACCTTCTCATTCTTTGCTGTCGATAGCTTCTCAAAAATCTTCTGCATAATGTGATCCTTGTACAATCCACCAAAAACATGTAATGAGTCCGCTGCAATGGCATCATAAACATCGCTACACCGCAAGCGATAGAAAGCAGACTACCGAGGCATAAGATCCAGCTGCAGAGAGGATGGTAACGCACCTTTTCAGGACGTAGTGACGAAGTACTTGTCAACTCTTTAACCGCTGCAGTTGCGCCGTCGTGCTGTTCTGTCTGCCGGTATTGCTCCAGATGAAATTGAGCCTGTTCCACTGTTCTCTTTGGGAATTGATGAGAGATGAGGTGGAGGTGTTCTTTGGGGACAAGGCAAACAGGACATCTGAATTTAGAGTTAACTCCAAGAAGGAGGAGCATATTGTAACTTGTCGTAGTAGTCACTTATGTCATTGCGAATGATTTGAAACGACGTACAGCTCTGCAAGATCAGCCTGCAAAAGGAAAAGGCGTGGAAACACCAGCTTGTCGAACTCGTTGCCAACTCTAACCCTGAAACCCACTTGTTCAAATCGCCGTATTTGCCTGAGGACAATCCCCAAAACTTTAGACCGAGCGACGATATAGGCGAAACTTTTTGTTTTTTTTCTGCTGTTCTGTACCTGAAATCTACTCGCTCGTTCATCGATGTCATAAAGTAATAGGGAAAGCTATTGTACTTACTTCGGGCTGAAAGCCAATGAGTTGGCACCCTCCCTTTCCACTAGCACTCCTCTCTCGTAAAGGTACATTCCCCAGCCACATATAGATTGGGTGAACTGTCTTTTGTCCGAATTTCACTGCGTTCGTCCCATCCGAATATAGGATGATGGCACCAATGCACCCGTTGTGATTGGGTAACAAGTCCTGAGAACATTTGAGTATGATACTCTTGTGAGTGAATAACATGAAGAAGACTCACTTGAAGCTTCCACCAGCGCTTAGTAGTCCACAGCTCATCATATGCCCTCACTCCTGTGGTGCTAGAAGACCTTGTTGCAACCTATGGCAAACTTTAAAGCAAACTTTGAAACTAATCCATGACTCCAAAGTGACTCACCACATTTCCATTGCCACAGGGGCCAGCCAGGGGCAGTGCAGGTTAGGGGCTGTTGCCCTCTTTGAAATTTTCACAAGTCCATCCGCATCAAACATCTTCAACGTCTCCTTGCCCAATTTTCTGCAGTTACTCCCCTTTCTTCGTACAAGCCTTCCCTTTCTCTCAACATCCTTTCTGAACATGGAAGCTGCATCTCAACTGACCAACTCACCCCTTCCACAATCTAGTGCTGTGACTAGGGCTTTGCGCCGTCACCGTCAAGACGGGTGACGGGTCCCGGACGGATGGCATTTTTGGCCACCCGTCCCGTCACCGTCACAACTTTGATTTTTTGACGACAGACGGTATAAATGGATGGGTGCTACCCGTCCGTCAGCCCTCTCATGCGCTTCCATGATGGGTCAGACAGGGAACAATGGGTGGTATATATGAATTTTAAGTTTTAAACCTGTTTTACCGGTTTTTTGCTTGTTTTGCTGCAAGCTTTTCGTAATTTCATATTTTCTTGTTTGCAGCAGAGCAAACATTCCTTTGCATGGCCCGAAACGGCCAGAAGGGACTTCCGGGTCACTACAAACCTAACCTTATGTGGGCCAGCTGCATGTGGGCCATAGCCGGCTCAACCAAATCACCTTTCCGCCCAGCCAAATAGGCCTAGGCTTGCCGGCATTAGTAGTTAGTGGCTAGAACATGGCATGAATGAGATATTCCGGTGGTGCCGGACAGAATAAAGGAACATTTTGTTGAACACCCGTGTTCGCCGTCAAACCCATCCGTCTGCACCCCTTTTCTTGCCGTGACAGTCCCGTCACCATCAGACAGTCCCTGTGTTCAGGGACGGTGCGGGTGACGGGACGGGGTCACCCGTCCCGTCGCCGTCTCAGGCACAAAAATCGACAGACGGGACGGTGCAAAGCCCTAGCTGTGACTTGGTACAACAAATCCCCATTGCCACTATGGAATCTGGATCAGCCTGGAGGGAGTTGTTTCTGTGAACTGTGCTCATTTAGGTGTTGGACTATGTGAGGGGTAGCAGAGAAGTGTTTAAGGTATGTTGTCCTTCTCTTCAGCATACCATCAGTGAACAAGATGGGAAGACATGTGACAGTCTTAATATTTCTTCTTTTATTATTGTCTAGATCTTGTCTCTCTCCACCCTCCCGCTTACACTCCTTCCTCACTGAACCTCTTATCACCTGAACGGTCTTGTCATTACACTCCGCATCACAGCTTACCACTTTGCCCATTCATCATGTGTGTCTGTGACACCACTCCATCCGCCTCTGTCCCACTTGCTCGCATGACATGAAGGATCTGCTTACATTCTCTTCAATTTCCTTGAATGCATGCAGGTAAAACGAGGTCCCAGGATCAGGCTGTCAGGCTTGCCCCACGCATTACCGAAATGCACTATCTGAGGTCACGTGACCTACCTTACTTATCATGAGATCACATACCTACCCATTGTCGCACTGTACAGGTCTGCGCTGTTCGCCGCTTTTCCATTCCTCACACGAATCGCCGCTCAGCAAACCTTGTACATTTCGCCGGTCTGCATCTGCACCGTCTCCATTTTCGCCTTATTGTCCTTTCTGACTAGTACTACCCAGTATATCTTATTTCCGAGTATTCCCTTTATTACTTTCCTGATCTAGCTATCTTACACGTTTCAAGCAACGTATGTTACAGTTTATGGCAGTGCCTTTACTTATGTATATATACATCGAGACGTAGTGGTGGTGACCTTAGAGTATTCTCTTAGGTTTACCTCCACTACAGACACATCGCCCATCGGCGACCGCACATAGTGTTTGCCCTAACACAGGCTTGCTCCTGCACATTACCAAAATGCACCGGCCTAAGTCATGTGACCTACCTTTCCTACTTCATAGGATCATGTGTCTATCCATCACCACTTTCCCTCTTCTCATACAAATCGCCGCTCAGTAAGCCTTGTACGTTTCGTCGGTCTGCACCATCACCGTTTTCATTTGACATCCTTTCTCAATTGTCTTATTTCTGATTATTCCCTTTGTCGCTTTCATGATCCAGCCATTCTATATGTTTCATGAGACACACTTTACAGTTCATGGTAGTGCCCTTACATATGTAAATATAAATCAAGATGTAGTGGTGATGACCTTAGAGTATTCTCTTAGGTTTATCTCCACTACAGGTTAGTCTTCTCATGTCATATTATTCTTAGGTTTATCTCCACTACAGAGGCATCACCCATTGGCGACTGTACATAGTGTCAGCCCTAACGCCCGGGAGTCAACAGATGGTCATTGAAGCGACTTGGACTGTTCAAGCTGTGTTGGGACCACAGACCCTCAAATGTTCTAGTATTCAGCTTGAAATCTAGTGAGTATGGTCATCATTCTAATGGCAGTCCTAATCTGAGTTGAGGAAGGAGCAAAGTGACATGAAAATATTTCAATCTACTTGAGCTACATTGCTGACATAGATCTGTGCACTATTTATGAGTCTATATTTCTTCCAAAGTCCTTTAGCTCAAAGGCACTTTGGCAATGCGTTTGTCAACCTTTGTGTCAACCTGCCCTGTTTAGTGCAGATCGGCTCCACACAACCCACAACATCCAATCTACCTCCCTCTTTCCTCATATTTTTCCTTAAACCGAAAGGTTGTCTTAAACATTAGAATGGTGAAACTGTAGGCTGGATAGGAGGTGGTGATGGGATGTGATAGAACAGGCAAATGATTCAAGTTTACAGTGCAACATGTGTAAACTATGAGAGTGTCTTGATTAATATAATGGATTTCGTTGCATATATGTCACAAAGTACAAGAAGGATCCTATAACTTCAATATCGTTTTCACTTGATTCACTGCTGCTTGAGAAGAATGAGGACCTTCACATCAGCACTTTCTGGACGGGTATCTATGGAGCTCTGAGCCCTATGGACGCCACAGGAGCACTTGCGCCTCCTCCTGCCATCACGTTTGGTGTGTCTTAAGGCTTTCTTTCACACTTTGCTTGCGCTTTCTTATTACTCAGCTTTCTTTGCTATAAGAAGAATTGCCCTGCAAGTGCGAGACCCACTGCTTATTTCGGTCTCGCCACGCACTCCTAATCTCATCATGATAGCTCATAGGGTTCTTGTCACCTGGTCACTATAGACGCCTAGGAGCTAACACTATAGCGCTATGATTGAGTCAGCTCGTTGGCTTCTTTATTTCGTTTGCAGGCGTGTGGGTCTTGACGAAATATGGATCTCACATGCGAGCCACAAAAGAAAAGCAATGAGAATACATTTCAATCTTACTTAAGAGAAACAACTTTAGCTGCAAATGCGAGCCACAAAAGTGATGGGACTCACAATGCAGGGGTCTTACATATTTGTGAGAAATTATCACAGTTGTTTTTTTGCCCTTCCTTGAGCCAATTATCAAGCAATACAAGATAGAAAGAGAAAGAGAAAAGGTCACAAGACCGAAATGACATAGGTTGTGAGAAATGAGAATGCAATAATGTCCATCAGATCTCTTCACTATCTCCACGCCAGAGCATGCTGGTCTTCTTTGCCTCCCATTCGCTCACCAAACCCGCTAAGGTCTTAGTCGATTCATCATTTGCACGAAGAATGAAGAGCTTGATAGACAAGGCATGATGATCCAGCTTGGCGCCAATTGTCTTGACCAGCTGTTCATCTTCATGGGAATAATGTCCTCTTTCCGCGAAGTACATGTGTTCGAACATGTTGAGCACGCTAGTTTCGCTCAAGCCTGCAATCACCAGTTCTTGAAATCTCACTCCTGTCAAGTTTACAGGTTCAACTTGATGGCCACGATGGACTATGACAAGAATGGAACCAGAAGCACATTCGGTGGCAAAAATAGTCTGGAAGAATCGCTGCAGGTTATTGGTATCAGACCGCACGGGGGTCTCAAAGCTATCGAGGATAAGCAGGCACTTGTAAGTGTTGAAATATTGTGCTACAGCACTAAGCTCATCTTCGCCAGGCGGAGGAGCTAATCCAAAAACGTTCCTGCAAAGGTGGGTGGTGAGAGAGGAGAAGGTGGAGAAGGCATCACATCTCGCCCAAAAGCGAAAGTCTTCTTCTTGACCACCTGTTACGGTCGTAAATGCATTCTTGATGTCTTCCGCGTGGATGACTTCCAATGCCACGGTAGATTTGCCACTGCCTGTGCCACCAATAATAGCAAGGTGTTTCTTGTCGGTAAGGATGACTTCTATCGCCTTCCCAACTTCCTCTTCTCTCCCATAACAAGCCGTTGGAGGAGGTAAAGGAATCTTCCGATACCGGGCGAAACGATCTTTATATTCTAATGAACAAAAGTTAGCATGCAAATACCAAGGATGACGAATATACCTTTTACCAGAGAACGAGCAACACTCAATACGTCATGATTCATCGCTTCCATGTAAGCCTTTGTAGAGCCTACAACATCATTCTTTCGCTCCCAGTCCTGTCTCTTGAAATCTTGAAACGTATCGACTGCGAAACGGTGGTAGCAATGCCCCATGCTGCGTTCTCGCATCCTCATCTTCACCTCGTTCGAAATCCTTGAGCAATTCATGACTATTGCCTCCAATGCTTGCTCAACATCATCTTGAATACGGCCTAATTTGATGGCAGGTGTAATGCCACAGCCGAGAGACACAAGGCAGGCGATCTCACTACTGCGTCCCCAGATTCGCTCCACTTCTTCAAGGGCTGTTGCTGCAGGGTTGCCAAGACCTGGATTAACGTACATGGTTTTATCCACGTTGATAGGAGGAAAGAAGGGATGACGGGCAGCAGTCGCTCTTGCAGCTTCCCAGACCATACAGGTAGAAGCAGGGGAGTCCGGAGAGGATAAAGCACCAGGAATATCATAGGTGCGCATCTCCGTGGAAACGGCGACGTTGGCCTCGTAGGCAGAAACTACAAAAGTTTTACACCTGTCATGCCAGGATGCATCTTTCATAGATAGCGATTTCGCAGAATCGTGAGAAGTGCTCATATGCTGCTGGATGATAGCGATAAAAGTCTCTTCAAGCTTTTCCGCCGAGTAAGCGTACTCGCCACTGGAGATCGAGTCATTTTTTTGAAAAACTTTCTGTGTGATCTCTTCACATGCCGTAATGCACTGGCGAACGGTCATGCCCAGCCTCCCGAGCATGAGCGCGATCCATCCACCGGTTGAAGTTCCGCAGATTAGATCAAATATATCGCAGGGACGAAGCTCTTCGTTATTAGGCACGTCGAGAAGATGTGCAACTTGAGTCATGATGTGTTCCAGCATGTACGGCACAGAGAAGGAGCGCATGTCCCCGCTGTCAATGCAAAGGATCCGCAATCCCAAGGGATTCACTTTCTTGATGGTCTCAGGGACCTTGAAGATCTTGACAGAATGATCTGCAGACATATGGGCGGCAGTAAAAGGGTTAGATTGCAAGGCGATCGTTGACATCAAGGGTCGGAAGCGTCAATAGTGCCAAAATTTGAAGGAAGAAGAAAAATGCGTGAGTTCGAATGGGTCCTAGCACCAATTTCATCAGCTTCCATGGTTTGCAGATAATCAGCATGTTGGCGAGTTCATCAATCAAACCGCCTTGCCGCTCAATTATTTCCCATCTGGGTATTTCATGGATACCACAACTAATATTCTCCACAAAGAGACGTAGAGGCTATTTGGAATCCATTCCTCCCTCCACACGTACGTTCACTGTGACAGATGAAACTCGAGATCGCGAACGCAAGACTGCTCTGCTTCGACCTCTATAAAAAAGTTCAACGGTAGTCAGGCGTTTATTAAGATCGCTCCCACTTGCATCCCTTTCCGCCATAAAAGGAGAATACTGACGGAGGAACTGGAACCAGAGACTTTCCGTGCTCGCCAACGGAAATATACTCTCCCAATCACTTGAGTATTTGAGATGACGGTTTTCCTTAACAAACAAAGCTCTCGTCGTCGATTGTTGAAGTTGGTTTGCTTTGCGTAGAGTGAGCACCTCCAACGTTCACGGTCAAAGAAGCACAATGTGAGTTGAAGTTGAATGAACTCCAAATATGAGTCATGCGCTCAACACCATGACTCCTTGACATTTTTGCACAGTGGTGCCTAGCTATTATATCCAGGGCTATTCCTATCTCATCTCTATCTCTGATATTTGGACGCGAAACAAATGTTTTCATAAAGATTATAATACACGTCTTATATTTTGTCGAAAGCGTAATGAAGCGTCTCTCCAGCTTCCTCCACGCGTCGACCAGCGCCATCCACAGTAGCACATCAACGGCAATGTATACCTATGGAGCGTTCCATTCCTCCTCCCTCGCTTCCTTGCATTCCTCACCAGTTCCGTCATCCAACACCAGCCTCGCTCCAACGCCGACCTCCCTCCCCAGTCAGGCATCTGCTCCTCCCGTTTCTTCGCTAGGTCACATGGCCGCCATTGGCAGCAGTAGAAGAGGAAGAGGCGGACGACGTACTAGTGGGGTGGTCAGGAGTGGATTTGTTGGGAGGATGGCTGAAGAACAAAGTAGAAGAGGGAGTGGAAGTCGGCTCGAAAACCAAAACGAAAATGAAAATGAAAAGGGAAAAGAAAATGCAGACGGAAGTGGAAGTGGAGAAGTAGAAGGGAGAGGAGGAGGAGAGCTCGGAAATGCACGACATGACATCCAACGCCTCATCCATCGCATCATGGGTGACCTTCGCGATCTTCGGCAGATAGAGAAACAGCTTCGATCCGAGGCGAGGGCTATGAGGTCGTTCTTGAGGCTTGCGGTTCATGCTGTGGAGCGCGGGCGTGAGGAAGGTCGTATCGAACGTAGTAAAGAAAAGGAGGAGCTGGAGGAGGAGGGAAGTAGAGTGAAGGAGGTACAGTGGAGAGCTGAAGGCCTTTCGTCGTATCGCGCTTTTGGTACGGGTATCAATTCGCTCACTCCTTCATCGCAAGCACCATCAACATCACCCTCAGCATCAGCATCAACATCGGTACCACCTCCCACGCAATATCAAAAACGGACAATTGGCGGAAGGAGACGACGCGGAAGAAATAAGAGAAAGCGACGACTATAAAGAGTACGAAGAAGCGGTGCTCAAGAAAATAGCCAAACTGAGGAAGCAGATAGTGGTGTTGGAGGGGAAGATGGTGGCGCCGGAGAAGGACAGGAGGATACAGAGGCTGAGGGGTCGGATCTTCACGCTGCAGAGCAGGTTGAAGCCGGAGTCTTGGAGGAGTAGGAAAGCGCTGCGGGAGAAGAGAATGTTTGCCCTCCTTTCTTTCTCACTTTCTCTCTCCTCTTCAAACTGGGAGAATTTAACTCCACGTGTTGGTTGGTTGATTAGGTCCCTATTCAAGGCTGTCCAAACAGGTACGGTATTGATGGACAATGCGAGTACGAGCCATAGCCATGAAGACGACGCTTCAACTTCCCTTGCTGACGCCGTACGGATGTCCGAACAACAGACGTCTACAGACCGCTTCAACCCCCAAAACTTCCATACCCGACTTCCACTTGGGCACTGAGGCCATCCTGCATCCCTCCTACCTAGCCACCCCCTCCGCCTCTTCGGAAATTGGGCACCAATCAGGCGTGCTGCAACAACAGGAAGGAGAGGGTTATCCCATGGCTGCGAGCTTCTTGTTTGAGCTGTCGAAGCAGATGCTGAGTGTGAAGGGAGTGGACGGAGAGACGGAGACGGGATCGCATCCGAGGGCAGGGAAGCAGAAGCGGGAACGCAATGGTAGTGCTCTCGCAAGTTCTATATCAGAGGACCCAGCATCTTCGTCTCTCCCGCCGCTAGCTCCAGGGATGGAATTTCAAAAGGCCACTATATCCCGAACGAACGGCAATAGCACCAACAAGAGGCTGGAGCCACTCTCGCTCGAACCCCTTCTTCCCCATCCCAACTTCCCCACCCTCCCACGCCTCAAACACGCCCTCGAACGCTGCCTCACCAATCCCGGCTTGCACATGCTCGTCGACCCGAGGACTGGTGTGAAGAACTTTGATATCCCGGTAGAGATACCGCCGCTCGAGGACGTCGATTGGGACGTCATTGGATCCTTCACCAAACCATCTTGCGACAAGAAACTGCTGCAGCTCCTCGACCTCGTCCCGGTCGGCTGTCCGTCAGAACGGGAAGCTGGAGCGGGAGCAGGAGCAGACTCGCAGTCTAAAGAGCACACGCGCCAGGAAGCAGGGCCGATGTTCGTCTCGTCGACGAGCCAGGTCGGAGGACCTCTCGAACAGATCTTCATATCACTCAGTAGGGCCGGACCGAACTATTCCATGTTGAAACATGCCTCGTTTAGGGAATCGAAGACGCCGTTTGGGAGTGGAGCGTTGAAGCCGGCGGCGGTGGAGTTGGTGTGGATCAAATCTGGCGGAGAGGGAGAGGACGGTGGGGGAGGGAGGTACGCTGTGGATGCGGCGAAGTGGGACACGGAGAGGGATGCGGATGCTATGCCGGGTGTTCATTGGTTCAATATGCTCTCTAAATTCGTCAGTTTCCTTTCTTCGATCAGTCTTCGTAGGTCTCAAATCTGTGGTCTTTCGTAGGGCACCTTAGGTGAAGCTCTCTTGACTTCAGAAGGAGACAAATTCGAGGATTATCTGCTCACCCGCCCGAAAGAAAGTCAGCCAGAGAAGCTGGAACATGTATACCACTATTCTAGAGTGCGCTCATTATCCTCCTCTTTACTTATGCAATCATAGACTGATAAATCGACGACAGGTGGGGCGACTCATCGTTCGCTCACAGCTCGATAGTTGGAATCCAAACTTGCCCAAACCCGCTTTCGACGTCAAAACGCGACCTGTTATGCCTTTACGAATAGACCCAATGAACTACCAGGTTCGTCCTTTATCTTCATCCCTCGTTTCCCTTCTCCCTGATTCGTTGCGACGATGTAGACCGGAATGTATTACCGCCTAACGACACGCGAAGGCGAGCTTGAATCATTTGAGCGAGAATACTTTGATCTCATCCGGAACGCCTTCCTCAAATACTCCTTTCAAGCCCGCCTTGGGAATATGGATGGCATCTTTTGTGCGCATCATAATGGAAAACAGTGGTTTGGGTTCCAGTATATACCTCTCGAGGATATGGACGCTGCTACCTGTGGGAGCGTGCAGCAGGCTGAGCAGGCTTTTGGACTCTGTACCGCGCTGTTGGAGAGGGTGTTGGTGGAAGCGACCGCGATGTTTCCGAGAGAAGTGCGTACCTCATCTTCTCCTCCAAAAGCTGTAACTGATCCTCCTTTTGACTTGGCGATAGAACGTGAGACTGGTCTTCGACGGGACAGGTAACCGTTTGGCGGTCTTCGTCAATCCGACTTCAGATCCTGACAAACGAGTATGTATGCGGATCAAAACCGAGTCCTACCTCAACGGGCGCCACGTCGGTAGAGACGTCTCCTTCACCAATTTTGCAGACGGGGGTTCGCTGGATGGGATCGAGTGGACGGTGAAGATGAGCATCGAGGTGGAGAGTGAGGTTAAAACGGTGAAAAGACGACATGATCTGATGCTCGATAAAGTCGCAAGATCTCACTTTTTGCCTCCGAATCTGTTGGATGAGGAGGTGGAGATGGCGCTTGAAGGTGTGGAGGAGCAGGTGTGGATTGGGACGAGGGAGAAGAGGAATAGGATAATGCTTCTGTGCGTCTTCTTTTCACTTCTTTTTTGATATGCAAGATTCACGCTGATGATGGCTGTAACGTTTCAAGTCCTGGACACAGTTATACCAACGACCCGCCACGTATGGTCCACGAAATTCGACAGCTATCTCTGAAAGCCTACAATCAGGCAACGGGGAAGAAGAACGAGATTGTGGATCCGGACATGGAGAGGGAACTCCCACCTCACCTAGCCTATAAGGCCGCTTCCCGCTCATCTGACAGTCCTCCACCTGTCTCGACCTCCAGTCAAAACGAAAAGGTACCTTCTCTTTCAACTGACAATGCGGCATCCAACATCGGGTCGTCGTCTGCACATCGTGATGCCTCGACAGGCTCTTTCGAATCCTCAGTTGCTACTGAGGACATATCATCCTCCTCTTCCCACAACGAAAACGTTACTGATTCGGATCAAGTAACTCCACTCTCCCCCCCTGCAAATGCCGACACTAGTCAAGAACCGACGAAATCGAGCACTGTTTCCTCTTGGTTAGAAAAAATATCGCGGCTGCGATAGACTTAGATTCGCTTTCAATTATGAGCGAAACGATTCGTTTTTTTACAACTAACTTATTTCGAGCTGCAACTCAGTTTTTGGTAGACATTCCTCTATACTACGTAGTAGATAAAGCACATTAGCATTAGTATAGTAGATATTTAAACAGTAATTGAGTAAATGGCAACTCCCCTCTGTCATCTCAGCAGTACTAAACGCTTCAGCCTCTTTCTAGATATCACCAGCTTGCTATTGCTAAAGGCTATAGCGTGAAAGCAAGGATAAAATAAGCCAAAGCGACAGAAATCATGTTGAGATCACGTTGTTTGCAAACCGGGAAGTGGTCACGTCCAGCAAAGCAAACGACCAGAAACGACGATTGGTGTGGTGAGCCACTCCCTCTATTATGGTATGATTGTGCTGTTTCCCTGACAAGACAACTTCAGGTGTCCTTCCCTGCGCCAACCTCACCCCCACACATCTACCTCAACTCCCTCCTTGCCCCGTCATCGACCCTCCACTCGCTCGACTCCACCCTCTCCTCCCTGTCTGCCCATCTCGCCCACACCCACTCCACGCTCAACGCCACACTCGACAACACGCTCGAGTCCATCCAGCGCTCCCTCCCGCGCGTCGAGAAGTTCGACATCGAGATATTCAGGGAAAATGTCAAGTCGCTCGAGGCTGTCATCGAACAGCTTCAGTCCAAAGGCGCTTTTCCATCTTCGAATGGGACTGGATCTGGCTTAGGAAAAGGAGGAGGTATAAATCAGGTCCTTTCGCAGCTCTCGTTGCTCTCAACGCTCAACTCTCGCCTGACACTCACGAGGGAAATTCAACGCGAAGCTTCGTCTTGGTCCACTCTGGAGAGTGAGGTGACGGGGTTGATTGGGGAGGGAGAGTATTTGAAGGCTGCTGAGAGGCTGGAGGAGGTGAGCTCTACCAGTAATTCTTCTGCGGCCGCCTTGGGTGTGGGAGTGGGAGGTGCGAAGGAAGAAGAGCGGCTGTCGATCCTCACTTCGCTCAAGAACCAGCTCGAGGCTTCTGTCTCCTCTGCCCTCGTCACCGCCGCCTCCGATACTCCTCCTTCGTCGAATGTTGGTGTCGGTGGAGCTGGAGTGGAGAAGCTAAGCGAATCGAGCATCAATCTACTCAAGACATACTTCTCCATCTTCCTCCGCATAGGTCGCGTCTCCGAATTCTGGTCATACTATTTCGGCATTCGACGGCTTTCTATACTCAAGGAATGGGAGGATTTCACCCTCTCTCGATCCCAAAGCTCGACAGACGATACTACTACCTTCCCCTCATTCCTGTCGGCACATCATGCCCACCTCCTCTCCCTCCTCGCACTCGAGACTCGCACACATCTCCCGTCTGTCCTCTCCGCGAGCGTACATACCGTCAATCCTTACGTACAAGTGAGGGAGGGTCTCTTAATACCGATACTCCATGCAGTGCAAGCAACGACGAAAGCAGAGGTGGAAAGACTACTCTCCCCTTCCGTCCAATCTCAATCTCAATCACTAGGAACAACCTTGAAGCGTCTCATCGCCCTCCTCCGCGAACGAACAGTCACATCTCTCGCCATATCTCTCGCCATATCTCCCTCTTCCTCCTCATCCACAGGAGAAGCGCAACCGCCACTACTGAGGAGCGGAAGCTCAACCACCTCCGTTCCCGGCCGCAGACACCACCACTCGCACACGCACCACCGCCAATCCATCGCCGGCCCGCTCTCCCCATCCGCCTTCCCCAATCCTTCAACCGCCACCACCGGCGGCGGGAAGCGGATGTCGTTCTCGCTCTCCCGTTCGAGGGATAACAGCGCGTCACACACCCATTCTCACTCCCAAGCCGCTTCCTCCGCTGCCGTGCCGGGAGCAACAGGATCAGGAGCAGGAGCACCCTCGAGATCCCGTCGTCAGGCTTCTATCACTGGCCTCGGAGCCCTCATGCCCCCTACACCTACCGCTGCGGCGTCTGGGTTGAACGAGGACCGGGGAGAGATGCAGATGCAGTTGGCGAGTGGGGAGGAGGAGCCGACGGAGTGGGAGATCGCGTTCTTTTCCCCCTTCCTTCCTCTCCTAGACTCTTATCTCTCCATCGAGAGAGCGTATTTCAGGTCTTCGTTGCCAGGTGGGGAGAATTATCGCGCTCGCACCCAACTTGCGCGGCCGAATCCGAACGCGCCGACGAATGTGATGGAGAGGGATGGGGACGGTGGGAGGGCGAAGTGGGCGGGAGTGGGCGTAGGCGTGGAGAAGAGCGGAGGGGTGTGGATGGCGGCGGACGAGAGTTGGGAGAGGGTGGCGGAGGCTACGAAGGGATGGGCGGGGAGGAAGTGGATGGAGGAAGTCGTGGATCGTTCGGTTGCTGAATGGCTGGGAGGCTTGGTCGCAGACGTGGCGAGGAGGATTGGGGAGGATGGGGATGCACTTGCATTCGGAGGCCCTGGTGCTGGTGCTACAGGTGGCAGTAGTGCGGAGGTGGAGGGGTTGGAGTATAGGCAGAGGGATTGGGAGGCTTTTAAGGTTGCTTTGGAGGGACTGAGGGATGTGAAAAGTTGGGTGGGGAAGAGAGGTGTGTGGGAGAAGAAGGTGAAGAGTAAGATCCTCGGAGAGATACAGAGTCTGAGCAAAGGAGAAGCGAATGGAGGGAAGGCGATGAATATCACTAGAGGGGGTATGGCCATCCTCAAACGCTCTGTACTCGTTGGGAGCGAGGTGGAGGATGAAGCGAGGTTGGAGGAGGAGGAGAGGAGGCTGATGGATTTCTTAGAAGGATTGGGAGACGAGAAGACGGTCTTGTTGCTGCAGACGATGAAGAAGGAGAAGGACTTGACGCGCGCTCTGCAACTTGCATTGCACTCTCGCATCCTCCGTCCGCTCAAGAATCACCTCAAACCGTATCCCTCACTACCCATCTTCACTACTCCCAATTTACCCAAACCGGCGAACCAACTCGAACAATTACCCATACCCACTTTCTCCCTCTCTCCCTCCGAAACCATCTCTCGTGTAGCGGATGGATTGCTAAACCTTCCACGCCTGTTTGAGATTTATCATGCGGAAGAAGATGCACTCGGGTGGGAAGTGGAGGGACTTCCATTTTTGAGGGAAGAGAGGGAAAAAGAAGAGGAGAAGGATTTTTTTTTTTGGATTGGGAGACGAGAAGACGGTCTTGTTGCTGCAGACGATGAAGAAGGAGAAGGACTTAACGCGCGCTCTGCAACTTGCATTGCACTCTCGCATCCTCCGTCCGCTCAAGAATCACCTCAAACCGTATCCCTCACTACCCGTCTTTACTACTCCCAATCTACCCAAACCGGTGAACCAACTCGAACAATTACCCATACCCACTTTCTCCCTCTCTCCCTCCGAAACCATCTCTCGTGTAGCGGATGGATTGCTAAACCTCCCACGTCTATTTGAGATTTATCATGCGGAAGAAGATGCACTCGGGTGGGAAGTGGAGGGACTTCCATTTTTGAGGGAAGAGAGGGAAAAAGAAGAGGAGAAGGAGAGGTTGAACAAGCGAGCGTCGAGGTTAGGCATGTTGGAAGCGCCTTCTCCATCTCTCTCGACTTCGCAGTCCCAATCAATACCGGAAGGTGATGGAGAGACGTCGGAACAGCATGCGCTCGGATCGCATCTCATGAGTCTTACCATCTCGATGATCCATCATCTCCTCACTAACGTCCTCCCCTCTCTCCCGAGCACTTTGCCTCAACAAGGAGCACAGCAGCTGGCCGCGGATTTGGGTTATTTGGAAAATGTGGTCAGAGCGCTGGATTTGGAGGTTGAAAGCTTAGGTGTGCTAGGAGAGGAATACGAGATGTGGAGGAAGGAGGCGGAAGCTGGGAGGAGGTGGAGGAAAGTTTGATTGATGTTGCAGTGATGGAAACACAAAAGTGAGTTAGCTCACAATCTGATTGCATTTTACTGTTTTATTGTCTTGACAAAATCTTTGGTTTGGCTCTTGCAAGAGCATACAGTCTAAACATCTGGAAACAAGAATAAGAATGTGTGTCTATGAGCATTGCTCTGAATCTTTGACCAAACCAAATCTGTGGCGATGTTTGTTTTGATTTATTGCCAAGCGTCCGACATCAATGTTATTCGTGGAAAGTGGAGCGGGTCGGGCCGCGTCGCAGTTTCCTCTCTTGTCCTCTCGTCCATTCTCCTTGATTCTACATTCTTGCTGGTGCTAGTAATTGCAAGGCAGGAATCGTCCAAATCACACTCGATCAGAAAGTAAGACTTTTCAAGTTCACTATAACGTCCAAGTACCTATCTATGTATACATAGGCAGTCTTCCAATGACATCTTTCGGACGATGGCATTGAGGTCCTTCCACTGGAACACCTTGCATCCAACGGGATTTATTCCCGTCCGTGATGCCAAAAGAGAATCCCACCCCACTGTCGATCCACCTTATATTGGCATCAGCCTGAGTAGTCAAGACGGTCGATTTTTATGACTAATTGCAGCATTCCGCCGCCTTACTCGGACACGATATGCTATGACCGTCACAATATACGTTATCATGGTTGGACTGATGGTTGAGTCTTCTCCATGTCCCATTAACATATGAGATCAGGAGAAGTGGCGGAGCAAGCGTATATTCATGAGACCAAACTCCAATACCTTTGCAACGTCTGAAATACGATCTTTATTATCCCGAAGCAAAGCAAGCTCGCGCCTACCCAGAAATGAGTCCATCCAGTCCAAGATGACCACGGCTAGGTTCTGTGGTGCAGTTGACCAAAAATCCTACCATTAGCCAGAGAAGCTTTCAAGGGTAAAGCTAGTAAAGTATTGTAATTATAACGAATTCGTCACTCTCCATGCCTACAGAACGAAGAGGGACTTCTGCAACCGAAAGGTACGTAGATATACTCTGTCAACCGCTGGTTTACAGAGTGATGTAAGGACTTATAGCTCGGCTCGAAGCCCCAAACCGACGCATAGCAGAAGTAACGGTTAAGGACCGGAAATCGTGACGCTGAAAGAACATGACAAACCACGGAGAACGTGTCATGGTATATGCTTGTGAAGGACCGCCGTTCTCGCTGTTAAAGGAGCTGCTATACCCGTGACTTAGCTCCGCGAGACTGTGTGGATCGTAGCACAACCCCCACCCAACAACAGGATGAATCAGCATTTGAAAGCAGTTACGCAGATAGCTTCACCGAAACTCCTCTCTACCCTGCTAACTTGACTTGATCCATTGTTGCTGTAAATCATGTACACTATTCGAACGAAGAGGATGAGGACTCGGGGGCATTAAAGATACTTTCAGGTTCATGCTGAGCGGCTCGCGCACCAATGGCACGGTGCTACTGCCCTCTCTAACCGCGCCGACCCACCGCATCAGCATCGTCACACCAGTAGCAGTTGTCGCGATGTCGGAATAATGGTGGGCCCTCACTGCAATTCGCAAATCTGGCACGGTGGTAACGGACGGTGTAACGGGACTAGTCCTCCACTTCGGACTTTTTGTCCGAAGGCGGCAAGTGACGCCGTTGAGCTCAGCATGTTCAGTCACTCAAGGCTTCGCGGCTAAAATAGAATAATAAAAGAGCCGCTTCTTCGTCCATGTTCTCTCTTCTTATCCTACCTACTAACTTATAATGTCACCTTCACGCTCACCCTCACCATCGGAACGCACACTGGCACAGCGTGCCTCAGACGCAGAAGCAGCTAGTGGGCTGGTCGAAGACTCTTTTCCGAGTCCAGAGGAGGTGAAGAAAAACGAGTTAAAGAGGGAGTTTTCGAGAGGCGAGCTCGAGAGGGGCGAGAGGGAAAGGGAGGAGCTGGAGCTTGCGAATTTGAAGCTGGAAGAAGAGAAAAAAGGACATCATGAGAAGGAGGAGCAGCTGTTTTTGGTCGGATGGGAGGGAGATGACGACCCTGAAAATCCTCTTAATTGGAGCAGACCGCGCCGTTGGTACGTTTACTCTGCGCTTTCCAAAAGAAGTTGTATTGACTGAAGGATGATCGAAAGGGCAATCACTATGATCGGCGGTCTTTTGAGATTTATCATGCGGAAGAAGATGCACTCGGGTGGGAAGTGGAGGGACTTCCATTTTTGAGGGAAGAGAGGGAAAAAGAAGAGGAGAAGGAGAGGTTGAATAAGCGAGCGTCGAGGTTAGGCATGTTGGAAGCGCCTTCTCCATCTCTCTCGACTTCGCAGTCCCAATCAATACCGGAAGGTGATGGAGAGACGTCGGAACAGCATGCGCTCGGATCGCATCTCATGAGTCTTACCATCTCGATGATCCATCATCTCCTCACTAACGTCCTCCCCTCTCTCCCGAGCACTTTGCCTCAACAAGGAGCACAGCAGCTGGCCGCGGATTTGGGTTATTTGGAAAATGTGGTCAGAGCGCTGGATTTGGAGGTTGAAAGCTTAGGTGTGCTAGGAGAGGAATACGAGATGTGGAGGAAGGAGGCGGAAGCTGGGAGGAGGTGGAGGAAAGTTTGATTGATGTTGCAGTGATGGAAACACAAAAGTGAGTTAGCTCACAATCTGATTGCATTTTACTGTTTTATTGTCTTGACAAAATCTTTGGTTTGGCTCTTGCAAGAGCATACAGTCTAAACATCTGGAAACAAGAATAAGAATGTGTGTCTATGAGCATTGCTCTCATCTTTGCCAAACCAAATCTGTGGCGATGTTTGTTTTGATTTATTGCCAAGCGTCCGACATCAATGTTATTCGTGGAAAGTGGAGCGGGTCGGGCCGCGTCGCAGTTTCCTCTCTTGTCCTCTCGTCCATTCTCCTTGATTCTACATTCTTGCTGGTGCTAGTAATTGCAAGGCAGGAATCGTCCAAATCACACTCGATCAGAAAGTAAGACTTTTCAAGTTCACTATAACGTCCAAGTACCTATCTATGTATACATAGGCAGTCTTCCAATGACATCTTTCGGACGATGGCATTGAGGTCCTTCCACTGGAACACCTTGCATCCAACGGGATTTATTCCCGTCCGTGATGCCAAAAGAGAATCCCACCCCACTGTCGATCCACCTTATATTGGCATCAGCCTGAGTAGTCAAGACGGTCGATTTTTATGACTAATTGCAGCATTCCGCCGCCTTACTCGGATACGACATGCTATGACCCTCGCAATATACGTTATCATGGTTGGACTGATGGTTGAGTTTTCTCCATGCCCCATTGGCACATAAGATTAGGAGAAGTGGTGGAGCAAGCGCTATTCATGAGACCAACCTCCAATAGCTTTGCAACGTCTGAAAATACGATGTTTATTGTCTCGAAGCAAAGCAAGCTCGCGCCTACCCAGAAATGAGCCCATCCAGTCCAAGGTGACCACGGCTAGGTGTCTTGGTGCAGTTGACCAAAATCCTACGATTAGCCAGAGAAGCTTTCAAGGGTAAAGCTAGTAAAGTATTGTAATTATAACGAATTCGTCACTCTCAATGCTTACAGGACGAAGAGGGACTTCTGCAACCGAAAGGTACGTAGATATACTCTGTCAACCGCTGGTTTACAGAGTGATGTAAGGACTTATAGCTCGGCTCGAAGTCCCAAACCGACTCATAGCAGAAGTAACGGTTAAGGACCGGAAATCGTGACGCTGAAAGAACATGACAAACCACGGAGAACGTGTCATGGTATATGCTTGTGAAGGACCGCCGTTCTCGCTGTTAAAGGAGCTGCTATACCCGTGACTTAGCTCCGCCAGACCCTCACTCAACAACAGGATGAATCAGCATTTGAAAGCAGTTACGCAGATAGCTGCACCGAAACTCCTCTCTACCTTGCTAACTTGACTTGATCCATTGTTGCTGTAAATCATGTACACTATTCGAACGAAGAGGATGAGGACTCGGGGGCATTAAAGATACTTTCAGGTTCATGCTGAGCGGCTCGCGCACCAATGGCACGGTGCTACTGCCCTCTCTAACCGCGCCGACCCACCGCATCAGCATCGTCACACCAGTAGCAGTCGTCGCGATGTCGGAATAATGGTGGGCCCTCACTGCAATTCGCAAATCTGGCACGGTGGTAACGGACGGTGTAACGGGACTAGTCCTCCACTTCGGACTTTTTGTCCGAAGGCGGCAAGTGACGCCGTTGAGCTCAGCATGTTCAGTCAGTCAGGCCTTCGCAGCTAAAATAGAATAATAAAAGAGCCGCTTCTTCGTCCATGTTCTCTCTTCTTATCCTACCTACTAACTTATAATGTCACCTTCACGCTCACCCTCACCATCGGAACGCACACTGGCACAGCGTGCCTCAGACGCAGAAGGAGCTAGTGGACTGGTCGAAGACTCTTTTCCGAGTCCAGAGGAGGTGAAGAAAAACGAGTTAAAGAGGGAGTTTTCGAGAGGAGAGCTGGAAAGGGGAGAGAGGGAAAGGGAGGAGCTGGAGCTTGCGAATTTGAAGCTGGAAGAAGAGAAAAAAGGACATCATGAGAAGGAGGAGCAGCTGTTTTTGGTCGGATGGGAGGGAGATGACGATCCTGAAAATCCTCTTAATTGGAGCAGACCGCGCCGTTGGTACGTTACTCTGCGCTTTCCAAAGGAAGTTGTATTGACTGAAGGATGATCGAAAGGGCAATCACTATGATCGGCGGTCTCGCTACCCTCAATGTCACTTTCGCCTCTTCTGCCCCGTCCTCCAATACCCCATCCGTCATGGAGTACTTTGGGTTCAGTCAAGAAGTTGCTATTCTTCTCGTTTCCTTATTCGTAGCAGGATACATTGGTCTGTTTTCTCCATCTCCGAAACTCTCACGATTCTAAATTGCTTTTAATTACTTTAGGCGGTCCTCTCGTTCGTTTTCTCACGTCTTATTCCTAATTATCCACGTCTTACTCTCGAAATAAACTGCAGATCTGGGGGCCTGGATCCGAGCTCTTTGGGCGTCGGCTTTGCTTCTTAGCAGCCTTCATTCCGTATTCACTCTTCGCGCTCGGTGCTGGGCTCAGCAAGAACACGGCGTCGATACTGATCTTCCGTTTCTTGGGCGGCGTCTGGGGGTGAGTTGCTCTCTCCCACGTTTTGCCTTGTTGCCAAATATTGAATGTGCTCCTGCAGGAGCTGTCCCTTGACTGTTGCTGGTGGTTTGACCGCTGATATGTGCGTAACTTCTTGCTTCTGCTGGAAGAGAAATCTGATGGATGCACAGATGGGACGCAAAAACGCGAGGAGTTGCGCTCTCCGTCTTCGCATTGGCTCCTTTTGCTGGGTGGGTTTCTCAACAACGCGTCCATCAAACTTCATGCTGAGTCTGAAACAGGCCTGCCCTGGGTCCCACTGTCGGTGGCTTCATCGAAGTGACAGGCACCTCTTGGCGCTGGACACACTACACGATCGCCATCTTTGGTGGCGCCGTCTCACTCATGCTCTTCGTCTTCCTCCCCGAAACCTACACTCCCCTCATTTTGGCGAGGAAGGCTGCGAAGAAACGACGAGAGACTGGAGATCAGAGGTGGTGGGCTCCTTTGGACAAGAAGCCGAAGGACATCAAACACGTCCTTCATAATTCCTTTGTCCGACCTTTTGTTCTCTTCTCCCAGGAGCCTATGTTGGCTGTCATCACGTTTTGTGAGCTTCTACCTTTCCTTCTTGCTCCTTTGTCTAGTGATTAACTCGTTCGCCTGTTATAGACATGAGCTTCATTTATGGTGTCGTCTACCTCCTCTTCGAAGCTTATCCCTACATTTTCGTCCGCGTCTATGGCTTCTCTGCTGGAATCAACGGTCTCACTTTCCTCACCATCTCTATGTGAGCCGCACCGTTTGTGGTTTCATAATGCACCTTACTGATCCGTTGGTTTCTAGTGGAGGCACAATCGCGAACCTGGCCGATATCTTCATATCTGGCCCTCGATACAGACGAAAGGTGGAAGAGCTAGCTCCGAAACCGGTTCCTCCAGAACAGAGGTTGTTACCTTGCATTCCGGCCGCCGCCATCCTCCCCATCGCCATGTTTTGGCTTGCTTGGTCCTGTTTCCCGAGTACAAGTTATTGGAGCTGTATCGTAGCTGGGTAGATTATTTCACGTGTCATCTTTTCAAGGTGATGGCTGATCGATGGATGGTAGAACGATCATGGGAGGCTGCATCTTCCTCATCTTCCTTTCGTTGATCAACTACATCGTCGACTCCTACCTCATGTGCGTTCTGCTCTTTCCTGCATCTGCTTCGTATTCGTCTTACGTGTGTCGGATATCAGGTTCGCGGCTACTGCTCTCGCTGCTTCCACAGTGGTGCGCTCCATAGCTGGGTACGGTATTCTTCACCAAGCTTTACATTGTTGTCGCTCAAACTGATAGAACGCTTCAGAGCCGGTTTCCCATTATTCGCTACTCAGAGTAAGCTCATTCCGATTATTCTCAGGCGAGCTTTGGTTGATGGTTTGGCTGAACAGTGTATGATGCTCTGAACGTGCATTGGGCTACTTCCCTCCTTGCTTTTGTCGCCCTAGCTGGCGCACCAGTGCGTCTCTTCCTTCCTCCACGTAAAGGTATATGCTGAGTGCCCTGTGCTCTTGTTGTTAGATCCCGCTAGTGTTGTTCAAGTTTGGACCGAAGATTAGGAAGATGTCGAAGAACGCGGTCGATAGAGATTAATAGACTTATCATGCTGACGGTGTAGAAAGCTTGGAGACGTCCCATTTGATGAAAAACTTGTATTTGTCACCGACAACGAATTGGATATTGGATATTACGATTGTCCCTTCAATGTCGGTTGGACTCCTTCCTTTCTTTAGACCCAGTCAACTCCTCCAATAATCAATAATCCAATAACAAGTCCATTCATTCTTTCAATTCAACACGGCGCGTAGAAGTCGTGCACGTGACCATCCATCTTGCTAAGAGCGTAGCTGTCTGCGTACATCCTCGTCGGCCTGGGAAAGCTGGCTGAGATACAGTACGCTTAATCTTCGCAACCGCGCTTTCAGCTAATTGTGTCATCGCAGCTTCTTTTTTGCTCATCCCCATCAATGGCTGCTCTCATTGCTGCCTCAACAGCTCAGCTTCATTCAACAAAGCGGATTGTTCCTCGCCTCCTTGGCCTCGCTGTATTGTATGAATCGAAAGGAATTCAGTCCTCTGTCCCACCTTCGGGCGACCTTTTCGCGCCATACATCACAGCATGCTCGCCATCGACCACAACATGATCTCCGCCTTAAAATTTCTTCTCACTCAAAAGCCAACCTTGCTTAGTTTATTTATGGTGTCGTCTACCTCCTCTTCG
Source organism: Atractiella rhizophila (assembly GCA_021432655.1). Taxonomy (NCBI): domain Eukaryota; kingdom Fungi; phylum Basidiomycota; class Atractiellomycetes; order Atractiellales; family Hoehnelomycetaceae; genus Atractiella; species Atractiella rhizophila. The sequence continues at coordinate 166,890 of MU271180.1, read as the reverse complement.
AAGCTTATCCCTACATTTTCGTCCGCGTCTATGGCTTCTCTGCTGGAATCAACGGTCTCACTTTCCTCACCATCTCTATGTGAGCCGCACCGTTTGTGGTTTCATAATGCACCTTACTGATCCGTTGGTTTCTAGTGGAGGCACAATCGCGAACCTGGCCGATATCTTCATATCTGGCCCTCGATACAGACGAAAGGTGGAAGAGCTAGCTCCGAAACCGGTTCCTCCAGAACAGAGGTTGTTACCTTGCATTCCGGCCGCCGCCATCCTCCCCATCGCCATGTTTTGGCTTGCTTGGTCCTGTTTCCCGAGTACAAGTTATTGGAGCTGTATCGTAGCTGGGTAGATTATTTCACGTGTCATCTTTTCAAGGTGATGGCTGATCGATGGATGGTAGAACGATCATGGGAGGCTGCATCTTCCTCATCTTCCTTTCGTTGATCAACTACATCGTCGACTCCTACCTCATGTGCGTTCTGCTCTTTCCTGCATCTGCTTCGTATTCGTCTTACGTGTGTCGGATATCAGGTTCGCGGCTACTGCTCTCGCTGCTTCCACAGTGGTGCGCTCCATAGCTGGGTACGGTATTCTTCACCAAGCTTTACATTGTTGTCGCTCAAACTGATAGAACGCTTCAGAGCCGGTTTCCCATTATTCGCTACTCAGAGTAAGCTCATTCCGATTATTCTCAGGCGAGCTTTGGTTGATGGTTTGGCTGAACAGTGTATGATGCTCTGAACGTGCATTGGGCTACTTCCCTCCTTGCTTTTGTCGCCCTAGCTGGCGCACCAGTGCGTCTCTTCATTCCTCCAAGTAAAGGTATATGCTGAGTGCCCTGTGCTCCTGTTGTTAGATCCCGCTAGTGTTGTTCAAGTTTGGACCAAAGATTAGGAAGATGTCGAAGAACGCGGTCGATAGAGATTAATAGACTTATCATGCTGACGGTGTAGAAAGCTTGGAGACGTTCCATTTGATGAAAAACCTGTATTTGTCACCGACAACGAATTGGATATTGGATATTACGATTGTCCCTTCAATGTCGGTTGGACTCCTTCCTTTCTTTAGACCCAGTCAAACTCCTAATCAATAATCCAATGACAAGTCCATTCATTCATTCTTTCAACTCGACACGGCGCGTAGAAGTCGTGCACGTGACCATCCATCACCACATATCTGCTAAGAGCTTAGCAGTTGTCCAGGTACATCGTCGTCGGCCTTGGAAAGCTAGCTGAGATACAGTACGCTTGAAAGACGGGGTCTTCCCATCGGTGCCTCCTGCTCATTGTGTCCTCACGGCTTCTTTTTTGCTCATCTCCATCCTCGATGGCTGCTCTCATTGCTGCCTCAACAGCTCAGCTTCATTCAACAAAGCGGATTGTTCCTCGCCTCCTTGGCCTCGCTGTATTGTATGAATCGAAAGGAATTCAGTCCTCTGTCCCACCTTCGGGCGACCTTTTCGCGCCATACATCACAGCATGCTCGCCATCGACCACAACATGATCTCCGCCTTAAAATTTCTTCTCACTCAAAAGCCAACCTTGCTTAGTTCTGGCCCCGCCACAAGTCAAAATCGGGTCTGCATCTCTGTAGTAAGACGTGAAGTCGGGCGTCATTAGTTTGGCAAAATGTCAAAAGAGGATCTGTCTGTACACGACGAGAAGGATGCTGGCCTTCACGCTCATGACCTCACTGAGCATGAGAAACATGGAGGGCGTGGAGGATTGGACTTGGAAGCGGGAGAAAAGAGAGGACTTCATCGTGGGCTTTCTGCACGGCAGATTCAAATGATAGCCATCGCAGGGACCATCGGTACACCTTTTTATTGTCTCCTTCCCCTTCAAGGACAGTGTGCTCATAGAAAGGGGACAGGAACTGGCCTTTTCTTGGGAACTGGACGCTCTCTCTCTCAAGGTGGACCCGCCGCTCTACTCATCTGCTACACGGTTATTGGTTTCATTGTTTACCTCACTCTCCAGCTACTAGGAGAAATGGCGACACAATACCCTGTCGCTGGATCTTTCAATAACTACGCCGTCCGCTTCGTCAGTCCCTCCTACGGATTTGCTCTCTCTTGGTCATATTGGGCCAACGACGCTATCTCAGTCGCCTCAGATCTCACCGCCGCTCAACTGTTGTTGGCTTATTGGACAGACTTCCATGGTTGGGTCATCAGTCTCTGTTTCTGGGTCTTCCTCATCGCTGTCAACTCTTTCAGCGTTCGGGCATACGGTGAACTAGGTTTGTTCTCGTCTTTTCCTCCTCCCTCCGTATCAACTTGGACGAGTGAGGAGAAACTAACGGTTCGTCTGCGTGTTGTTGGGTTGGATAGAATACTGGCTTTCCGTCCTCAAAGTCATCACAATCGTGATCTTCATCATCCTTGGAATAGCAGTCAACTGTGGTGCGAACTCCACAGATTCCTACATCGGCGGCGAGCTGTGGAGAAGAGGGGACGCGCCGTTCGTTGGTGGATTCGGTGGGTTTGCGCGCGTATTCGTGACAGCTTCTTTCGCTTGTAAGTTGTTCATACCCTCTGCATGTCGAAGGTCTTGTGCTGATGGGATGGGTGATCAGATGGAGGCACTGAAAGCTTGGGAATCACGGCGGGAGAGACGAAGAACCCTTCTCGCAATATGCCGAGGGTCGTCAAGTTTGTTTTCTGGCGCATCCTCATCTTCTATATCCTCTCCGTTTTGCTCATCGGATTGGACGGTATGTTCTTATCTCACAACGCATACAATATGTTAATTCAAGGCTCCCAGTTCCATACGACTACCCTAACCTCTCCACACGCTCCTCTGCTACTTCCCCTTTCACCATCATCTTCAGAGAAGTGGGTTCAAGTGCGCCACTTTCGTGTTTTCATGCCTCTTGCGCCATCTAACGAGGAACGTAACATATAGAGAGCGCCGGCTCCTTCATGAACGCCGTCATCCTCACATCTGTGCTATCAGCAGGAAACCATGCGCTGTATGCCGGCACTCGAGTCTTGTACGGTCTTGCGACCACTCAGCCTGCTCAGGCACCAGCCATCTTCAAATGGACCACGCCGAACGGTGTACCCATCTTCGCTCTCCTAGCAACTGGAAGCGTGAGCGGCCTCTGCTTCGGAAGCTCCTATATCGGCGCTGGGGATCTCTGGTCCTGGTTGCAAAATCTGGTTGGGGTATCGAATCAGGTACATCCATCTCTTTCGAAGTGGACGAAGACTTAGACGTTGATATGTGTATGGTTACAGATTGCATGGCTTAGCATCGGTCTTGCGAGTTGGAGATTCCGGAAGGCGTGGGTTAAGCAAGGGAGGAGAAAGGAGGAGCTGAAATATCATGCACGGTACGCTCCTGGTTATCTGCCAGCCCAGAATGAACTGATTTGACGGACAGATGGACATGGGGATGGGCACATTACTTCGTTATCATCTCTGTTAGCTGTTTGATCATCAGTAGGTCCCTCTAATAATCATTCTGAGATGACTTGTTGTGTTGACTGAATTCCGGATCTTCAGTTCAAGGATGGTCTTCATTCTCACCGTCCTTCAACTCTGTCGACTTCGTCTCTCTCTACATTCAAATCCCGCTCATGGTCGTCCTATACTTTGGCTGGGCTATCTTCCGTCGCGCCTATCTGGGCTTTGAGGCACATGAAGAGGGAGAGGAGAAACCCTTAAAGCGATGGACCAGCTGGGTCTGGGATGCGGTGGATATTAGCAAAGTAGACCTGTACGAGCATGAGTACCATGACGAAGAGATGGATCCGGTGGATAAGGCGAAAGCTGAGAAGGAGGAGGAAAGGAGGAAAAAGTGGTATTGGAGGATCATTTATGCAGTCATTTAATTGGCGTTAGTACAAGTCTAATCAAAGGGTCGTTCATCTGTGCTTCAAGTAGCTGCGTCGTCACGTTTGCCATTCGCCTAATAACCAGAAAATGATAATGCACCAATGCTCATGAAGCACGGAGAAATTACCTTGTTACAAATCATGAACGAGGCTCTGTGAGAAGGGGTTGAACAGAAAATCTCATGAAAATAAGAAAGGTGGACGACAACAGCAGATCTACTCATTCTCACTGCTCCGCTGCCTCTTTCGCCTTTCGGACTGAGCTTCGTCCTCTTCTTCCCGCTTGCGTTTATTCTCCCCTGCAGGGGCTAAGAAATCCCTAGAATTGTCCTTCATATCCCGCCAGTTCTCATTCTTTAAAGAATCGCTGAACAGTTCTCGGTATGTGGTGGTCAAACCCTTTGATGGTGTCTCTTCTGCAGTCGTACTCCAGTCTAAACGTAAACTGTGCTGGCGCAATACTTTCCGAAGGTTTTGCAGCAGGCCTTCAAATTCCTTGGCTTGTAAACCGATGAGGTCGACCGTCCGACTACCCCACAGGATCTTCTGCTTTTCTAGTACGCCACTGTAAACATTGTCCCCTAGCTCGAACTTGTTCAGCGCCTCTTGTCGTTCCTCCATCGTTGCTGCGCCCGGACAGTATCGTAGAGCAAGCCAGAGTAGAAGGTAGAAGAAAGACTGAAGATCGTGTTCGGGGAGGTGCTCGACCGTATTGTTGTCTGCCAGCTCCCAGGCCATGAACTGAAACGGTCCCTGGTCATAAATGGAATCAGCAACCTTTTGGCTGCATTCGTCAAAAAGAAGATCCAAACCATTCGCTCTATACCAGGCGGCTCCCACTCTTTACCCATCCTCTGCGCAACGTCCCAATCAATTAAAAGACCTTCAGGTTCCGAGGCCTCATCTTTCTGGAAAATGAGGATGTTGCCGACCGAAATGTCGCGATGCAGGATCCCACGTCGAACCGCGGCGGTGTGTGCTGTGAGAGACGATCTCAGAAATTGTACCTAGGGAACATAAAACAAACCTTCTAGCGCATCTGAGACACACTTCACAAATTGCCACGAGGTTTTAAACGAGTCGATTGGTTTCCCAATCTTGTGTAATATGATACGATAATGAACAAGGGTTGTCGGCCGCGCATCCGGAGCGTCTTCTCTAATGAGTTCGACCTCTTGACCGTGTCCGCCAACATCCCCCTCAGCTAATGCGACGGGAATATGGGGGATTGGAGGGTTCTGAAGCAAACTGTAAGTCTCGCCTTCTCTTGGGTATTCGGACTTTCTCCAGGTATCTTTCAGGAGAACGACGCCGTATTTAGAGTTGTAGGCCCTGTAACAGCAAGTCCCTCGTCCAGTAGGTCGAAGGTGCATTTGGGTAATAGAGGAGGCAAACAAGAAAGGACCCTCGGAGCCGATCATGACGGCGGATACCTCTTCGTCGTCTGCCATACCAAGGCAGCTCCTTGCAACCTGCCAGTCGCTCTCAGGAACAACTTTAATGGCAGGTTGAACGCTGACATCGTGCCCGCGATATTCATCGGTGGAATGGGTGTACCGCCAGAGAAATTCTTGAAGATGGTGATCTTTCGTGTAGTCAAAGAGTTTCGAGAATAGAGTGCCGCCTCGCGAATGGGAGAATAATCTTGCGAGATTATGTCGAATGTAGAAGGAGAAAACGCTAGTTCTGTGCTGTCTCGCCTCAATAGTGGTATGGTAGATCGTTATTTGCCCTCGGGTCCTCGTCCCGTCATCATCTTCTGCTTCAGAACCATCTGAGTAGAAAGGTTCACTGTCTTCACATTCCTTGAATTCCGCGAATAGCTCCGCCTTTGCCATATTGCAGATTCCTTCTGTGCTGGGGTCGTAATT